>PVIR01005312.1:0-36940 GCA_004026965.1 Petromus typicus
TAAACTCTTTTCTTCTTAAAAGCCAGTTCATGGTGGACTGAGGGAGAGGAATGTCAAATCTATATAGCTGAATTACTTGAAAGGATAACAGAGGAGACTGAGAATCAGATGAACAAGGTGCTCAGTGGGCCCAGAGAAGATAAAATTAAAGAGATAATAAGTTGAATAAAATTAGCAAGGATATTACAGAAGACACTAACAAAAAGCTAGTAGAATTAACAAAAAGCTAGTTGAGCTAAATTAAATTATTTAAAACATAAATGACCAATTTTAAAAAGCAGTATGAAAAGCTTCCAAGAAATTTAGATTAAACATTATACTGAAATTAACAACAGCAGCTGTGACTAATGTCGGTAGGGATTATCTGAACTAGAAGATAAGGCTACATGGATAATAAGGATTCAGAGATACCTCAACACAATAAGAGAACATGAAGAAATGGATTTACCAATTGCTAAATGATGAAAAGACTAATTCAAGATTAACTGGAATTAGTGAAATGTCAGAAGACAGCAAAAATGACATATACAAACTTTGGTTATAGAAATAATAGCAGAAAAATTCCAACTATAGGAATAAAGTATTATATATTCAAGTAACTGAAGCACCTGGAACCACAAATCATCATGGTCAAGAAAGAACCTTTCCAGATACACAATGGACAAAACCTCATAATTTCAACAGAAGGATACACTCCAAAGTTATTAGAGTAAAGCAGTAGTACATTTATAAAGATGAACCCATTAGAATTGGCAGATGTCTCAATGCAAACTTTTAAGAATAGGAGAGTTTGGAGTGGAGTGTTATGTTGCAAGTCATCAAAGATCCAAAAATCCTCAAACAGCATTCAGCAACTCTTCAAAAAAAAATTATATAACTAAATAAGACCAAATCCAGGAATTCAGGAATCTTTCATTTCATGCCAATCAATAAATGTAGTACATTACATAAGGGGAAGAAAAGACAAATATCACATGATCATCTCTGTACATGTGGAAAAACCCTTTGACAAATTCCAGCATCCTTTCATATTAAAAACCCTGAGAAGATAGGCATAGAAAACATTATCTCAATTTGATAAAAGCTATTTAGAACAAACTAATTGTCAAAATCATATTAAATCATGAAAAGCTAAAAGTTGTCACTTCTAAAATTAACAGCAAAACAATTATGTCTACTAGAGCATTATATTCAGTATAGTTCTTGAAATATATAGATCTTGTGTAATTTGCCCAGATAAGAGGAAGGGAAAAGGGATAATTATTTATTACAGGGTATGTGTGCACATGTGTTAATTTCCCACTAGAAATGTGATCTTTACTTACTACAAACATATACTAAAAAAAACAATAAAACTTGAAAAATCAAATTTGTGCCAGACCATCCCCTAAGAGATTTACATGTATTAGTTAAATTTAATATTAAGCCTAATTCTACGGACTCAGCACTTAGTATGAACTGAGGATTTAGTACCATTAGAAAGTTGAAGCACAGAGAAGTTAAGTGTCTTGCCCCAGAAAGTGGCATTACTGTGATTCAACCATAGCTCTCCTGCCCACTCTTCTAAAACACCAAGCAAACCTATCCTTTTTGATAACCAGTGCCTTACTTCAGTGAAAAACATGTATCTGAGAAGTCACATAAATGTCTGGGTTGCCAGTTGTTACTGTAGAACAGAGTACAGACTAGAACCAGGCAAAACCAACTTTTGCCCCAACAAATGCCATGTTGATCCACTATTCATCCCCAGCCTAGTTACCACAGTGCTGTAATACAGTATCCTAGTGAAATTCCCACCTACTAGTATGTCTTTGTTCAGGCCACTTCCCAGCTCAGACTGGAAAGAACCCATACAAGGATAATAAAATATAATTCCCTGCTTCCGAGTTGGGCTTACAATTTTCCCAGAAAAATCAAGAATAATACTCCTACATATTAGCTAAAATCATCTTCTTTCTCTCCTTTCCCTTAACATAATTCTCAGCCTTCAGGTTGAGAATCTGACTCATGAAGTTGTCTCTCTGCCTCTCCTCTTCTGGCACCAAACAGATTTTGCTCATTGCTCAATCAGTAAACTGTCTTCCTATTTCTTTCTTTCTTTTTTTTAAAATCAAAATCTTTATTGGTATATTACATACAGGCATCATGATTGCACTCCATAATGGGGATTTGTATCAGTATAAGACACAACTTAATTCTCATTTTTTCCCATAGCCCTACCTATTTATTTCATGAGTGTGAGTGGGAACAAGAACCCAGTGTGGAGATAGAAAATGGAAGGAGTCTCTGGATCCATGGATCCAGAATGGATAGCCATGGATACCCATGGCCCCTGAGAGCCACACTGGACTCTGATTTAATCTCACTTCCCTCACGATAGGATCATTTCTGTGGCTGCGTCTTTCAAGATCATATTTTTTAAACAAGAAAGAAGCCAGCACTAACATCTGAAACTCTGCAACTCTATTTCCATGAATGACAAAATACAGAATTATAGGACACTAAATCTGTGAGAGATCAGGAAGCTCATCTGAGCCAGTTACCCCTTTTTATAATTAAGGATGCTGTGTAATGTTTCTTTTATGACGCATTGTGTAATATGGGTGCAGGCTGAATGCCAGAGTGTTCTTGTCTTTGGATCTGTCCCTGTGTGAACCTTGGATCAGGGCATCTGGAACTGGAAATGATTCAGAGATTTCACTTTGTTCATTTTTTACTGACTACCTTCATCATTTTAAATTCTAATGTTTTGCTATAAAGCTTAATTTCCCTAGCTTGATTTGTTTTCCTGATTTTAAAAGTAATAAAATTCATTTAAATTTTTCATATTGTTGGATCATAAGAATTCCTAAAGCTGTAAAAATACATAAGAATTTAAGATTACATATAATCTACCAGCCAGAGATAATACTTGCCAGCATATTGCTCTATTTTTATATCTTACAACTTTTTGCAAATAAATTCTTTGGACTAAGACTTCTTTTCCATTTAGTTTATCGGAAGTCATTAAGTATTTTGGAGACATACTTTGCAATGGCTACATTATCTTTTATTTTGTGTGATATCCTCATGTGATGGCCAGACTTAAGGAATCTATTTGATGGGTATTTTCCTGAGCTTCACTGGCATAATATATCCGTTTCCCTCTGTAATGCTATGCCAATGAGGATGGCATAGTCTCTGTTAGATCTAGTCTCAATATTGTGAGGCACCTTCATCAAACCTTCAGAAATCAGAGAGAAGGAGACTGAGCCTTCAGTAACACACAGGAGACAGGTAAGAGGTGCTATTTTTATATTTCAGCTAAAGGTGAAATAGCCTTTTAAGTTGTAAATTTTGTGTTATTTTCTATGAAAGCCTCATCAAGATCTCTTTACATTCATCATGTCAAATACAGCTGACAAAATAGTCAAGCTGACAAAAAAGTCAACATAGTTAGATTTTAAACTAACTTCTCTGTATATCCTTTGTATATTCTACTTAGACTTTCTAGAGGATTACATATGTATGTATATAGATGGATGTATATAAAATTTATTTTCTTCCCAGATACTTAAACTTACCGTTCCCTTTCTTTTTTCAATGATGTTTGAACTTTTAGTATGTAAGTATTATATTGACAGTATGACTTACTAGGTAGAACATTCTACATGTCAATCTATGACTTGCTTTTTTTGGAAGATTATGCAGCATTGATTTTTCAATTCCTTCTTCTTTAGCCAATCTTCCTGAATGAATTAATATGTCACTAATTTTTGCTTTCCTGCCTGTTCTGAGCCAGGCTCTGGTCAGCTGATCCTTTCTACTTGTGCATTTAAAACAATGTCTTATTTTGGTCAGACCTCCAGGAAAGTGCTCCTGTGTTAACCCCACTTGAGTCAGCAAGTATTACTCAGGTTTCTTTGAATTGTTTTCAACTAAGCTTCACCATCAGCGTTCTTGGCCTGTCCTTCCTGACTGCAGTATTACCAGGAATCCTGTAGTCAAGTTTAGAGAATATGCCTCACACATAACATTGGATTAAGTTCTTCCCCATCCATCTTTGATGTCTTCATGTTTAGCTTACCATGAGGAAAAATGTTAGACCAGTGAATATTCTCTTTCTATGGACACCTCTTAGCAATTACCGCTCATCTTCTCTCATTTCACTGACATACATCTGTCCTTGTATGCAGAGTTAGGTCCAGTCCCTCACCCTTGGATCTTCTTGAGTAAACTTTTATTTAACATTTTAAGAAGATTCAGAATAATTTTTTAACAGGTCCTGGAACACAGAAAGTAAAACCTTCAGCATTTGTTGTGCCAGGCTGAGCTGCAGCAACAACCTCAGAGCACAGTTTTTTCTGATCTCCTCCCACCTCCAGCCTTGGATTGTTCTCTGCAGAGGGCAAAGGCTTTCTCTGTAGTCTAATTAAGGTAAATTCCCATCCTAGAAGGAAAATAATTACTATGGATTAATGTTAATCTGGAAGGATTAGCTTCCAGAGAGACAGAAGATCAAGGTTCACACGCATATCCCAGAGAAATTTTGTTCTCCTACATGATCTGTTTCTGAATTCATTCAGTTCCAATAAAGATAATTTGCTATAATTCCAAAATTGTCCATAGGCTCCAACTTCCCTTTTCCCCATGAAGAAAGTATTTAAGCCTTAATCATCTGACCCTTCTTTGAATTTATGGGTTTTTTTTTATGGATACTACACATATATATGAATGAATAAGTTTGTATACTCAGTCTCCTATTGATCTTTCCATTGTTAGTTGGTTTCAACAAACCTGAAAACTTGAAACTACAGAGGATGAAGGAAAAATTCCCTCACCCAATTACAGTATGGAGAGCATATTTTCTGTTCAAGCGTTCACCTTCAATTCCCAAGAGTAAGTCCTCTGGATAAACTTCAAGTTAATTGACTGGAGACCTTAATTATATCTTTGCCATATTAAATTGGATGCCTCAACATATCCACTGATGTTACCCAAAGTCAAAGGGAGGTAAGATAGACATAGGGCACCGGGAATCATACTAGCATCTTAACTGACACTTTTCTTCTCAACCCTTTTCCAATTCCTCTACTCTGTAAAGTTTCTTTTAATCCTTATTTTTGACTAAAAGTGAGACATAAATTTGATTCATGAGTGGGAGCACATACTTCAACCATGGAGTGAAACAGGTAGAGTACACATATTTTCTATTAGGCTTTGGTTTAACTGCATCGTTATTTACTGAGTCAAATTATTTGACCATTCTAAGTGATGAATGAAAGGAACCAAGTATAATATGTGTTGCATAGAAAACTCTATAAGAATTATAACTAATTATAATGCATTTATTATAATACCCATATGCTGACATATATGCACACACTACTTATTAGTTTGCTTTATAATATATTGTGAAGAGGAAAGATATTGTATACTTTGATTTTTTGTTGTACTTCTACAGACATTTGATTATGAAAACTGGTGATTTCTTCAAATCAGACACTTAACCAAGTCAGTGGTTCCTGATCTCTTTTATTTCTGGAAATATATAACTAATAATATTCAAAAATAAGATATTCATAAATATTTCCTTCTATGTATTTAATAATATAACTCTTGTGGATATAGTGCACATACCATCAACCCTTTCTTTCCCTTTCTAAACTGGAATTTCACATGAAATGATATTATACTTGGAATCCTTGAGAAGTAATACAAAAATAATAAAATTCCAGTAATACTCCTCATAAGTAATACATAAACATCCTTCTGGTGAAGATCCTTTAAGCTAGAATATAGATTTGATGAACCAATGTTTTATTTGTGATCTCCTTTTGCTTCAAATTAATGAGGATTTACTTTTGGCATAGTTTAGAACTCGAGGCTATCCAAAAGCTAAATGTCCCAGCGGGAAGAAGAGTGAGTTAATTCATTCATTATCTGTTTAGATTTTAATAAGGCTTTTTGCTTTTAACACAAGTGTGAATTAAGGAAGGACTGTTCATTTAAGCTGGCTTTGGCTTCCTAGTGTGAAATTCTGAAAGAATTTCTTGTATTATTAAGCCAATGAGCCAAGGAACGTCTATTCCCTAAACAATTAACTTTCTTAAATGAAGTGTAGAAAGAAAGGCAAGTCATGAATTCATTATTTGTTCTTCCTGGGTGCAGGCATTAGCTGGCATTGGGGCTCTTTGAGTTGTGACATATGAGGTGCAATTCAAAAGGAAGAAACTAATTGCTAGTAGTCACCCAGGAAATCAATCATAGCCCTTTATGGCTACATGCTGGTGGTCATTTCTCTTTATGGGGGAATACATTTTTACCCACAAAGCCAAAAAACCTGGACTCTGTGGGTTTTATATTTTCCCCTACTGTTCTTGAAAATTTATACCCTCCATTTGGAGCTTTCAGTTATCAATATCTTTTATTAGCCATTGTTTGACTGAGCTATTATACAGAAATATCCAGATGCCACACAAATGAAAACCAGCAATCTCTCAAACGGTGTAATTTTATTTCAGTGACGATAAGTCAGAGCCCTGCAGTCACCATTCACTCTGCTTGTGCATTGTTCCTGGTGTCAGAGCTGTCTGAGTTATGTTCAGGTTACATTTACTACCACCTCAGCCAGACAAATGAACATGGTTTAAGAAAATGAAATACTTTCTACAGTTTAATTAAACAGTGACAGTAAAAATGTTCCAATAAAAGTGCTAGAAATTGTTGCATAGACTTCGACACTTGGAATTTAGATGAAAATGCTGTTATTTCTCACTTCTTAGGAGCTTGATGAAAGTTGATGAAAGTTTTCATTTTTTAATACTCTTATTGTACTTGCTTCTACAAATGCAATACAAATTCTATCCAAGCATTAATGTTACAAGGTAATTGGAAGACTCTGCTTAAGTTTCAGACAAATGAAAATATATCTGGGTAAAATGGTGATGCTATCAGAATACTGTCTAGATTCTGGAATCTGACTATGGGGGTTGCAGCCATAGCTCTAGAGAAGGTGAGGAGTATGATCTTAACAAAAATCCATAAGCTTTCTTCTTAAATTTTCTCATCCATCTGAAAACAGTATGATGGGTATAAACAAAAATATGGAAGCACTCAAAACAATGTTCAGAACATTGTAATAATTATATAGGCATTTGCTTTTGTATCATCATTATTATTAAATAATTTTTTTCAAAATGTTTGCTTTTTATAGACATTCAGTAAAGAGTTATAATAATAAAACTCTGGTTTTATTTTTATATTTCTTAAAATATCCCACAATCCTCCATTCTATGTAAGCAACCAGTTAATGTCTGGCTAAATTATTCAAAAATGAAAGCAATCAGTTGCTTAACTTTATTCAGAACAATCTTGGTTATTAGATAACTCAATGTTTAAGAAGTATTTAGGTAGTTTCTCCATAATGTATTATGAATCAAATAAAATCATATTTGAGAAGCTACATTTTCTAAAGTCTGTATTTGTAAACTTGTGTTGTGACCTAAGCACACTGTGTTGGCGATTGACAAAGTCATCTTGTTTGATTACCTATTTATATTTTAATCAGGCATACAAATAATATGGATACAGGGCACACGAATAAACAATCATTTGAAGAATTTAGTGACTCTCTCAAAGTCACACAACACAGTGACTGAAGCTCCATCTGCCAGAATCCTGAATATGCTCGACAGCCGATTGGCATGCCCCGGGAAAGATGTCTCATTTGTTTACAGCAGGAACCAGCTGCTGCTTGCTCCTTGGGGGCCTGAGCTTGAATGGCTGGCGTCTTTTCTGTTCCCATACTTAACCAATCTTATAGTCACCTCGTTCTTACTAACTAGAAAATATTGTTAACCTTTTTGGAGTATCTGACATTGACCCTTGCAAAGGGTTTTAATAATAATTTAACCATTTCTGATAAACTTCTGAAAGGAAATTTCGGTAAGTTACAGAATTTTGAGGGGAATGGCTATTTCTTTTGTATTTTTCAGTATTCAGAAAAATAGATGCCCAAAATTTGGTACCTGAGTCTTCTGAACTGGTTAATGAAGTACAAAAGGAACTGTGGGAATCAAATCAATGGCGCACATTAGCTCAAGTGTATAGACTTTACCACCAATTTAACCTCAACAAAGACATCATGGCCTGAACTCCAACACAAAAGTAGTTCCCCAGCAGATTTGGAAAGTCATCTGAGGTGCAGTTGTTCATTTTCAAGATAAATTAATAGGTGAATTGCTAGGAAATACAGAGCACATCAAACTTCTAGACTATTAGCTTGAATTTTTGTAACATTTAATTGCTTGAGCTGAACTTAATTTGGAGGGTATTATCATGATTGAGAATGGAGGACTTAAAATGATACAGAACTCACCAATAACTTTTGTCCTGTAGCTACAAAATTGAAATCTTCTCTGTGGCTTTAAAAAATTAGTTGTTAAATAAATATAGCACCAAATTTTTGTTCTTATAGTTTATAGTTTTATAGTTTTTAGTGAACTGGGATAATAAAATTCTAAGTCACAAAACATGATTAATCAGGAGAGCATTTTTAATTCAGAATTTTACAACTAATAATCTTTGTAAAAAAGAATAAGACAGAAAGGCAAAACTTAAAGCCTACATTTTATATCTTAAAAATAAGCAGAAGCAATAAAAAATAGCTATTTAATTATCTTTGTACTGAATTATTCAATAATGTAATTATGACAGATGCAAATACCTAAGCAATTAACAGGGAAATTTTTCCAAGTTGCTAGATTGCAAAAATTAAAATAAAAATCTTTATATTGCTATTTGCAATTTATTTTTATGCATTTTAGTGAAATTTCTGTAATATGAGTTTAAAATAAGTATATTGATTTTATGCAAAGTATAGCATAATTAAATGTAGTACATAATACTTTCTGTTATAATTTATTAGAGCAGTTAATCTACATGTAATAAAATCCTACAAAGAAAAAAAAAAAACTTTTCCTTAGTCTGCAGATTATTTGGAAATCACATTTCCTATTCTTTCATAGTACTTTTGTATACTTTCTTTTTGGTGACAAGCAGCTGGATATTAAAAAAATTTTTCTTAAATATTATTTAAATTCTTCACATTACTTAAACTGAGCTGTATAATAACTTTCTTCTTATTTTTAACAGATGATGATTTGTACAGAATTGTAATCTCTGATGTCAGGGATTTTTCTCAGTGATTTCAGTTCCTATCTTGCAGTACCAAAACAAAATGTAATCTCAACGATGTATATAATTACACACACACACACACACACACACACACACACACACACACACACACATATGCAGTATTATTTCTAAGCGACTTGGATTAATTCTAAGTGCTTTCCAAACTCAAAGGGAGCCATAAGACAAGCTAAAAAAATAGTTCTATGGCTGATGTGCTAGAATAGAGAGAAAATGAAATCATATGAAATTCTCAGTTAAAGGTCATATGGGGCCGGGGTGTGGTGGTGCATGCCTATAATCTCAGTATTTGGGAGGCAGAGATAGCAGGACTGCTGTGAGTTCGAGGCTGGTCTGGGCTACCTAGTGAGTTTAGGGTTAGCCTTAACTACAAAGCAAGACACTGTTTCAGAAAATACTAAATGTGTGGCACTAATTCAGAAGTTTGCACTTATTTGAACTTTTCTTCTACTTTCTTGTGGTCACATCACACTTTGGAGTTATCTTGTATTTGAAGAAAAAAATTTTTTTTCTGACTGAATCATCTATATTCATAATTAAATTTTGAAAATATCAAATATGATAACAAAGACTAATTTGAATGTTTCTCAGCATCTTACCAATAATCTTTTAAAACATTTTCTTCAGGAAAAATTTTCCAAGTCTCTGATAGAGTTTGATATGCAATAAAATACGTAACTTCTTAATTATGTACATGTGATATAGTCCTGGAATTACATTATATAGCCCGGGAACTGATCTCATAAGTTATTACTGGTCTACCTCATTCAAAACAAGACAATGCCAATTAAAACAAGAGTCTAACACAAAACAGAATGAATGAAATTTAAAACAGACAAAATCAAAAGTTAAAGAGAAAATAAAAGATCTAAACATTCACCCACTGCCAGGAGAGTGTAAATCGGTATATTCAGTGAAGAAAATAACTGGATGTTCTCAATGTAAAGTGGCAATATCCATACACAGCAAACTCATCCATGTGAACATAACTCTGAGATATAAGCATTTGTGTCCCAAGAGGTGTGTGACAGAAAAGTCAGGGCAACATTATTTGCAACAGTAAAGAGTAAATTTAACATTTAAAAAAGAGACAATGAGAAAATGGAAAAATAATTGCTGGTATCATAATAGAACAGAAAATTATTCAAAAGTGAGAATTCATAAATTTTAACTGTATGCATTAACATAGATAAATCTCACAAAAATCAAAGTGAATTGACAAACAGCTACAAATAACCCATACAAAATTAATCTATTTTCTCTAGGGATGCATGGTTGGGCAGGAAAAAAAAAAATATGCATGAAAGTCATTATCATACAAGCCAGGAAGTTGATTTCCTCTAGTGCAGAGGGAGACCAGCATAAAACAGTACGTACAAGGGAGAGTTCTGAGGTTACTGGTGGAGATCATTCTTGACCAAGGAGGTGGTCAGGCAAGTATTTGACTTGACAAATTCATTAAGCTGTATATGTATTTCTCTGTGCTTTTTCTTTGTATCTTATATCTTATGATAAAAGCTATACAACAAAAATAGACACTTATTGGAGAGTTGTACACAAAGCTGAAATAGGGCAATAAGTGATCTTCTCCAATGATTTAGTTTTATATCTGAAATATTAAGTATAAATACATAAAAAGTTAATTATATAAGTGTGAAATACTTTGACAATGATATAGATACATATGTATAAATAATATAAACACATGTGTAAATTATAGCAATTAACATAATGCTAATGTACATTACTTTATATATATGTGAAGATATTTAAAGAGGGTGCAGAACATTATGCTATGAGTACAGGTTTTTCTCACATCTTTAAGTCATACATCGTCCTATGATAGAAGGACTTTAGGTCACTGAGGAAAGGCCTCTGATGTAGGTAATAAGACCCCTGTCCCCATGCTGGTCCCCTCTCTTTTGCTCTCTGGCCTTGAGGTGAACAATTTTCCTCTGCCAGTCATTGCCCACTATTGCCATCTGGTGCCCCCACCAAAGGCCTGAAAAGAATGGCTCTGCTCAACCAGGCACTGGAACCTCTAAAACCAAGAGACATAGACAATTTTCTCTGTGTAAGTGGATTGTCACGGGCGTTTGCTTTAATGGCAGCAAGTTGACTCACACAACTTTCTTCTCTGCTGATTTCCAGAAGTTGTGAGGAGGCGTACTTGGGTACGGTGCTCTGAACTGTCCCCCACTCTAGAATGCTGCTCTCCCACATATCTGCATGCTTCATTTTGTTCTGTGGGTTAAAAATCTTCTTTTCATGTCCAGATTTATGGCTACCACCATCATTATCTTTGTGTCCTCTCTTCTGTTACTTTATTATGTTTCTCATTTCCTCTACACTGTTCCTTTTCCTCATTATCTCCCAACATACATTAAAATAGAGTCACTGACTATATTACTCTTTCTTTAAAAAATTTTATCTTTATTGGTACACTATGACTACACATCATAATTGCATTCAACATTGAGAGTTTGTACCAGAATATGACATGACTTAATTCTCATTTTTTTCTCTTCCCCCCCACAACCCCCCATCCCCTATATACACAATCTTTGTTTTGTTTTTTCTTTATTGGAGTCACCTACTACCATGTAAATTCAGAGTAGGTATTTTTGTTTTATTTATTCTTCAACATACATTATTCTAGCACATAATACTCATATTTAGATAATTTGTGACTCTCTTTTTAAGGACAATATAGTGGCCATATTATATAAAGAGAGTGTTCTATAGTTTTCTTTTGTCATTTACATCATAGACAGCTTTAAATGTTGCTATTAATGTTGCTTTAAATATTGCTTAGTGATGTGGGTGTTCAGCTTTTTAAAAGATTATATCAATAGATGGGTGCCAACTATTTAATTATTTCTCCATTTGGGACATTGTGGCTGTTTCCTGTCTTATTATTAAAGCTAACTGTAACCAATATCCGTATACCAATATTTTAGTTCTTAAAATTATATCCTTTGAAAGTGAAATTGCACATCAAAAAACAGAAATAATTTAAGTATGGATGCACATTTGAAATCTTCCTCTCCAAATCTATATAATTAAATTCTGACTAATTTCATGGTCGCCAATTACACTGGAAACCTACAGTTTGCTTCTCATCTCTGCATTCAGCAAAGGGCCTTAAGTGTGTTATGTACTAGTGTGGAAATTCTTTCTTTGAAACAGCTATTTGTAACATCTATGATAAGTGATGCAGCACAGTGGAAAAAAAGCAACAGATTTGGAGTCTTCCTAATTATGGACCTGTAATCTGATAAGTTACTTTTGTAATAACATCTGTAATTTGCTAGGCAAGCAAGCCTTTCAACTTCACTGAGCTACCATCCTGTGATCTGCAGAATCTGGAAACTAAAACTTCACTGCTTTATCAAAGATATGTCGAGTTTCACATGTGATGTCTTGAATGTGTCTTGTAACAGAATGCTTGGCAAAATCAGTATATGGAAAGCTATTGTCTCCTTCTTTGTCATTTAAAAAATAAAAACGATATTCTATTTACTAGCTGTGCTGAAAGTAACTTTTTAATTGGGTCTTGCAATATTATTGGTGAGTTGTGTCCTTAGTAATCATTTTCTTCTTTTTACTTTAGCAAACCTAAATATGACCTTAGCAAAATAAAATTTGATTTTCTATGTGGCTGTTACTCAATTCCAATGATAATGTTACCTCCAGTTCCATGGATGCATGTTGATAGATGTGAGGAACAGGTTTACTTTAATCTTTGTTCCCAGAATCATGGCTTCACATACAAGCAATAACTCATTCCTAAGCAAAAGATCTTGCTCTGATCAGTTATTTGTCTATCTTTATTACCCAGTAAAGTGAAACTCAGAACTTTGATGTGCTCACTATGGAAAATTATACTTCTACCTGACTGCAGAGTAAATTTGTAGCTTTAATCTTCTATGGTGGAAAATATTCAGCAATGGTGAATACCAACATCACGAAAAAAATTATTACATTAGAATTACTGAAACATTAATATTCTTCCTATTAAAATGATATGAAAAAGAAAAACACTTTCTAGCTCAATTCATTAAATATTTCTGCAACTTCTTTCAGCTCTTGCTTCCTACCTTAAACTTTACTAAAGATGTCTTTTCATTTAATGTTGTATTTCCTGAAAATTTAAACACCTTCAATATTTCACAAGAAAGCTGTCTTTTCCTTTAATATCATTTTCTCTATTAATGTAAGAGTACTGCAGTATCTTTGCTATTTTAGTGGAAAAAAGCCAGAGGGAGCTGACTATTTGCAGAATTGGTTCGGAATTTTGGAACACAGCATAAATTGCAGGAAAGATCATTTATGCAGTTGCTTTTATGACCTCCATAAAATAAAGAATAATAAGAAGCTACAATGTCATACGTATCTTATACAATGGATTTTTATACCCAGAATTTAAATATTATTCTTGCAACTAATTTACATGGTAGATGTTATTATTTTCCCTAACTTGTGTTTAAGATAACTGAAATTTAGAAAATTTAAATAATTTGCCTAAGGTTACAAAATTAGTGATGCAAGATAAAGAAAATACCATAGAAATGAGTTAGATGAACTTAGCAAAAATCTTTTAATTTGGGGGAGATTGAAAAGCTATAGCTTTTCAGAACTTGATCATTGAGACATTCTTTCATTTGCAATGAGAAAGAAACCAGGAATGATTCATATGTGATATAGATATTGTTATCTTCAATTTGTCTTTGATTCCAGTGGATAAGCCAGGTCTGATACTACTTATTGAAGACAGGATTTGTAAGAAAGTATCTTTCCAAACTAGACTTGCTCATTCTCAAAAAACAAAACAAAAAAGTCAGAAAGTTGATGGCCAGGAAATATTAACTAAGAAGTTGAAGAGAAAAATCTGGCCATGTGAAGGCTCTTCTAGAATCACACCTCCGCAGCACCTTTCTGAAGACAATGTTCATGAAAATCTTTCCTGTGCATGTGTCCATCTCTCCTACTGACTCTGGGTGTCAGATCAAGGCCCTATTCAATTAAACTTTTATTCATACAAGTTTCTAAACTTAAATAATTAAAGCCTCTTTTCATTGTCTTCTCTGGTTTTAAAGATCAATCTATCAAGTAGTAGAGACAGAATTTTTTCACTTTCTCTTGAAAACACTGAATTACCAAAATACAAAATATCTTATGTATAAGAGAGAATACAGGCTTTAGACTAAGGTTCTGTCACATTAAGGTTAGAATTCCTTCTACTACACAAAACCTCAAAATTTCAGTAGACTCATAATTAAGTTAAAATATATAATTGAATATCCACAAGTTAAATTAAAGTGGATACTGATTGTTTGGTTCTTAAAGATTGTCAATCATTTTGTTTAGCAAGAACTATACTGGGGTTAATTGGAAAATAAAAATTGACTTTCACGTTTTAATGGAAAATGCATAATCATATTCACAACAATTTCCATCCAGAAATTATAAAGAGACTGACACAGTGAGCTTACACTCTGGGGAAGTACTGCTTCTACCAACACAGACAAAGCACAAATCCTGTTCGCAAATGACTATTGTCAAGATGGCTTTCTATTTCTAAAAACCAGTGTATAAAATAAGTAACATAAAGGAATATTTACTGAATCTGACTGTTAGGATGTATCCAGGTGAAACCTTTCAGAATTGCCTTACAATTGACCTTTTGGAATGGATTACTGATAGTAATTCCATGAACAATTTTTTCTGATTGCTTTTTGTGTCTCTTGGCTTTGTACAAGTTTCTGGAATACATTAAGTAGCAACTGTATAAGGCACATTACATAGATGTAATCTATTACATAGATGTAATGTCTTCTAAATATTCACAATCTTTCTGAAAATTCTTGGTCCTTTTATCCCAGCCCTTTCATAGCATGACAGTGACATTCTTTCCATTATTTCTAAATAGGATAGACTCAATAAGATTCAAGTGACAAACTCCTATTGACCTAGCTCTTCTGACAGGCCCCTCCTCCAATGTCACATCTGTTTAGAATGGCCTCGAGATACAACCAAGTTACAAAATCCTGCCTATGAGTACATGAAGCTTGTGGGTACACCTAGATATAAACAATAACAGTGTTTGCACAACTTCATGAATATATAAAAAACACCAAATTGTACATTTATAAGGATATGAATTTTAAGGTGTGTGGTTTATATCGTAATAAACACGTATAAAAATGAATATTATTAGAATTTGCCTATTAGAAGTCACTTGACACAAGGATTTTAGGATATAATTATAAATAAATGGCTATAATATCTATTAAATATGGGGGAATATATATATATATTAAATGTATCATATATATAATATATTTAATATATCACCTAAAATGTATACATCAAGAAGAAAGAAACTTGTGTAAATATTTAATATGAAATGTATTGAGGTATCATGGCATTAACACAAGATACATTTGGCCTCTACTACTGGAAGAGATGCTCAGAGTGGAGAGTATTAGTTTCCATTCATTAGTATAGCAAAGTGCTGAAGTATATATACAATTTTTTGTTTCCTCCATATGTATATATATATATATATATATATATATATATGAAAATTTAAACACCTTCAATATTTCACAATATGTGCTCAATATGTGAGCACAATATGTGCTCCCATATATATACATATATATCTATATATAGATATATATAGATGTAGTATATAACTATAACTCTCTCTCTCTCTCTCTCTCTATATATATATATATATATATATATATCTTTATACAAATATATACATATATTGCTATTCTTAAGACTAATTGCTTTGGGAATTTGTTATTTTGAGGCTGTTAATTATCCTTTTAAGAAAACAAATTGTAATATCTTTTCAAGCAAATAGAAAACATTTTTCATAAGTTTTAGTATTTAATTTTCTCTGTTGATAATTTTTAAAAATCAAAATCTTTCAGTCATCCACTTGAGAACCTACACAGCTACTTAAAAACAATTACTCATCTCCACTAAGATTTGCTACATTAAAAAAGGGAGATATAAAAGAGGTAGTTTTTCTTCATAATACATAGAAAGCATATTTTTTTCAGTTTGGAGGTCTTGACTGCAGGAGTATTCCTGATTCACTGGTCAAGCCTTGTTCTGGTGCCATTTTTGATTTTGTATCTTGGAGATCTCATACCTTAAGGAGCTCAATCCTGAAGGCAAGTTGTGTCCTCTCTTACCAGTTGGTGTATGCAGACACAGAGTCCTCTTGTGTGTCCCTCCAGACGAAGTACAACTTTGCTTCTAGATTAAATACATATTTCTCTCACAATAGTCTTTTTGTGAGAATTCTCCCTATCAGTCATGTATGTGACTCTATCTCATGATGCTGTGATTGTAAACTGTGATTTAATTGTGCAAGTTCTATTCTATAATACACAGAGTACTGTAATTAAGTTATGTGATGTTTCAGAGCCCTTGCAGGGTCTTTTGATAACAGTTTCTGAATACAGACTTAGAGAACATAGGTCAAAAGACCACCAGCAAAAGAAAGAAATGTATACTTCATACTGCTTCAGGACCTTCTTTGCTCCTCAATGCCTGATGTTCACAGGATCCTTTGACACTTTCTAGAAGTTTCTGATCTTAAATGCAGTGCCACTTAGAGAAAAATGAGAAGCAAGATATCAGAGTCAAATATTCTTTTACTTACTCAAAAGCTTTTCTATTTGATGACTTTATCTTACTGAGCAGGTTGAACTGTTACTTTTCTGAGATTCATGAAGGATGAGAAGCAAAAAAGAAACCATAAGCTAAGTTTTGAGGGGGATTTACATTTTCTTCCATTTTTATTGATGCAAATAGGTTATACAGATTAGTGGGTTTTGTGTATAGGGATTTCAATGTATGTAATACACTTTGATTATATTCACGTCTCCTTTTTCTTGCCTTACAGTCCTTCACTCTCCTTTCTTTCTTGTTGCCTAATAAGGATTTTCATTTTTGAGATACAAAAGACTAAGAAAAGTATAATATGCTGACGGGTCAAATGAGAAGAAAAGTTTTATTGTAGCAAAAGTTATTATTATTTGTATGATTTATGGTGTGTTTGTCTAGCAAAGAACTACAAAAGTTAAATTTTCTTTTTGTAAATATGATTGCCATTAATTTAAGAATCCAAGAGGAAGTAAAACTTAGGTAGGTATATAGCCTTTAGAGAATTGAAGCACAGTTAAAAAGCATGGTCTCTCAAAATACTCAGATTCTGGTAATAAAATATGCCTGTTTAATTATATACCCACTCAGCTATTTCAGAGAACATACTTCTTTAACAATTGAAGAAACCAAAAATTGGACATAATTAACCTTAAATGCCTGAGGGCATAAGCTATTTATGCTTAGTATGAAACAACTGAATCCAAGTCTAGACACTTGGGAGCAATTATACAGCAGGCTGTTTATTTTCCATATCCTATGCTACCTTTGTGAAAACTAGGATTTCAGTTTTAAAAACAAAGCAAAATCCGCTCTAGACTTTTTGTCACCTGGTTTCATCTTCCATTTCACCTTTTCATTCCTATCTCTATTCTCCCATCTCTGCTGATTAGCTGAATTCTTTTTTTTTTTGTTTGTTTGTTTTTTTTGTTTCAGACAGAAACCTCATCTCTAAAATATGTGACTCAAAGCCGATGTTTTCTAGAACCTATGGTGTCCACTTATGAGTCTCTCATGGTTTTCTCAGTTTTGCTGGTTTATCTTGGACATCTTCCTTTATTTCATTTCAATTTAATTATACCTATAGTCTAGAAAACTACTATATTATGCTCTAAGTGATGTGCTATGCACTGAAAGTACTAGCATGGATAAATAAGGATTTCCTCTGCCATATGATTAGAAACAGGAAATTGACCTTGAGGAAAAAAATTATCTTTTACAAGAAATGTTCTTCAGTGCAGATGGCGATGACTTGAGTCCTCAAGGACAAATAAGCTAACCGTGTGTGGAACATCTCTCAGTATATACTATTCTTCCATCATTCAGTTTTATCTGAGGTATTGTTGCCCAAGTAGGGAATAGAAATTTCAGTTCATTAATAAGAAAACATATGATTAAGGATTTCTTCAAAAGGAAGGTGAGCAGAAGTCACTTGTGTCACTTACAGAAATGACTCTTGAAACTTGGAAACGCAGGTTGGAAAACATAGAGTGAGGAAGTAAAAAGATACCAAGAGTGAGTTCAGCAGATGTGTGTGGACATTAGTGAGAATTAATTCTGGCTCTTCAATCACGTATGCAATTCAGTAAATCATGTAAGGTTCACTGTGGAGTTGACATTGAATGTTGGGTGTGAGAATGCATTACGAATCTTTTTTTTTTTTTTTTGAGACAGGGTCTCGCTTTGTAGTTCCGGCTGGCCCTGAGCTCAGCCTCCAACTCACATCACAACAATCCTCCTGCCTCTGCCTCCCAAGTACTAGGATTGCTGGCTTGAGCAGGCGCTGTGGTATGTGGTGCTGATTGCTGCTGGGCATGAGTCTCCACACCCAGTATGGTATGTGGTTACCGGGGATAGAAGCCAGGTCCTTGTGCTTGCAAGACAGGCGAGGCTACGTCTTGCAAGACCATTGAGCTAAATCCCAGGCCCTGCATTACAAATCTTGATTTCTAAAGGCCAATACATTAAAATGAACACAGGGTATGGAATAAATTAAAGAACAGGGCTAGATGTAAAAGGATATAGATAAGAAAGGATTATGACAGGTTGAGAACAGAGTTCTCTAATGTGTTTGTGTTACTCAGAAGAAGTCGATTCTTTCCAAGAAGCAATGGTGGCCCGAAGGAGTTGGTAACTTGTGCCCCCCCTTTTCTCTTCTCTTTCCTCTCTGCCTTTCCTGTTTCTTCTCTTTCTCCTCTGTTTTGTTACTCATAACTCCCTGTATGTTCTTTCTCCATTTCCCCAACACTATCTTCTTTCCCTTTTTTTTTTAAGTTTTTTTTTTTTAATTATCTTTATTGGTACATTAAATATACACATCATGACTGCACTCCTTATTCTCTTTATTCTTATATTTTTCACAGGTTAAAAAGTCAAATTTTGCAGTCTCAAATTTTCAGTGCTGTCAAAAAACAAAACACAACAAAATTAAATAAGAAAAAGAAAACCTGGGAAGCTGTACTAAACCTGTATATGCTGGTGGATAAAATCCATGTACTACCATTTTCTTACTCTAGTTGCAAAAGTCTAATTACCTGGGTTGAAAAGTGTTAATTAGTTCAAGATTGAGGATAATCCCAAACACTTCCAATAAATTATTAGTTTGAAGGGGACAAGTACATATCTCCAAAGTGGAAGTGAAACAAGACATAGGAGCGGATTTCTCTCGGCATTATTTGATGGTAGATTTAGGAAAGGTACTTATTGCAATGACATCTGTCAGCAATGTTTTACTCTGGGGATGAGCAATGAAAGAGCATGATTTGTTGTTGTTGTCATAATGTAACTGAGAATATAAGTCTTCACCAAGAATTATCCAGATATATGAATAAGAGAGAGGGGAAAATAATCCAGAGATTATAAAATATTCCATAAGAGTAAAATAAAATGTGTCAACGTTGTCTTTTGCAAAGACACTGTGGACATTTGCAAAATTCAGAAGCATATGGAGTTGGACTGCACAGAGTCAAAGGCATTAAAGTGCACAGAATCTTCCCACTACTGAGGCAGGGTACTGTCAGGAACCACAGACGGCTTACTTGGATTTAAGATTTACTTACTGAGATTTGAGGATGTCTGCCCTCCCCTGTGGGATCAACTCCTGGGATTATTGTGGACATCTGCCCCACCCTGTGAAATCTCAAACTACAAGGAATACTGCACTAAGATTATTGGCCTTGGGATTCACTGGGATTTAAGGATGTCTACCCTGCCCTGTGTAATCTTCAACTACAGGGATTCTTGTGGGACCACCTTGTCTTATGCATGCTAGGATTATTGGTTGAGGGCTTGGTACCAAATAAAGGTGCAAGCGAGCTTGGTTATGGGTTCTTCTGCTCCAATTTGTGCTGCTGTAGTATTTGGCCTTTGGCTGCCACCGAGTCAAGCCTGGGCTCAGCCTTTTTCCTTGAGGTTCTGACTATGTTGTTTGTTGGTTGGTAATCCTTTAAGTGTGGGACTGTCAAGGAATTGGAGGTCACCATGAGGATTCTGCCTGATTCCTCTCCCCCAGACGACCACAAGGTATGACCTAGATAATGCAGTAGTTTCATTTTAGAATACTTCTAAACGTGAAATTCTTTATTAAAATCCTCACTGTAATCCAGTCTGTTTAAACTATGTATTTAATCAAACTATGTGAAAATGTAATCCTTTTCATTGAATATACTTTGAAATCTTTTCCCTTTCATTCCTCTTACATTTCAAAAATAGTTGATCATAGAACTGTCTTTCATTGTTTTGTTAGTGTCTCCACCCTAGCTGTTATGTAATACAAAAATGTTATTAATAAAATATGACTGAATACCAGACTTTAAAAAAAATCACATATGTATATTTTCTTATATAAGTTTTTACACAATATATAACTAAATGTTAAAGGTACGAAATGTTTTGAACTTCGATGAACTCTTTGTCAGCCTGGAACTTAAGCTCTGAATGTCCTATGTCATAAGATCAAACACCTCTCATCACGTACAGAATCACATGCCACTAAAAATCAACGACCTTCAGACAGCACAAACACAGATCGATCTTCATAGCTAACATTATCTTACTTGGCTTATTAGACCATGATGTTGCTCAACTGAAATGAAGAGAACATAGCGGGAAGTAATTCTGTAGGACAAGTTATTATCCTAGTGGGTCTGGATGTAATGTTACATGGAATATAGAGTATTAAAGCATATTTTCACCAACATGGAGCACTTTGTTGATATTTTGTGCCATACTTTTAGGAAATCAGAAGCTTCTGGAAAGACCTTTAAACACATCAATGCAGTAAACCACCACCATGTTTATAGCTCATTTGTGATGTAATCTCATCTCAACACCACTGCCAGAGAATGTAAATGGATAACGATCAGTTGGTTTAGAAGAGAAATAAGAACTTCAGTTTAATGGCTGGAAATAACAGTATAATGAAAAACTGAGAACAAGACATGTTCACATTTTCGCATGGATAAATTCATTTAGCATTTTCATAGTATATACTAATTTCTTTATGATTGAATTATGATACTCTCTTCAATATGAATAGGCTTTTGTGTACAGAGAGCTCAATCCTTTAAAAATACAAAGAATTGGCCGGGGAGTTAGCTCAGTGGTTCTGGTGCCTGTCTTGCAAGCACAAGGACCTGGGTTCGATCCCCATAACCACATACAATACTGGGTGTGGAGACTCACGCCCAGCAGCAATCAGTACCACATACCACAGTGCCGGGCGTGGTGGCTCACGCCTGTAATCCCAACACTCGGGAGGCAGAGGCAGGAGGATTGCGATGTGAGTTTGAGGCTGAGCTCAGGGCCAGCCTGAATCACAAATCGAGACCCTGTATCAAAAAATCAAAAAAAAAAAAAAAAAAAAAAAAAAAAAAAAAAAAAAAAAAAAAAAAAAAAAAAAAAAAAAAAAAAAAAAAAAAAAAAAAAAAAAAAAAAAAAAGAAAGAAAAAAAGAAAAGAAAATACAAAGAATTATTTAAATGTCTATGACTAATAACTCTATTAGATTTTTATTTGAAATATCAGTCCTTAAATTTTATTACATATCACATGAAGTTTTCAAAATTGGAAACAAAGTGGTCCAAGAAAAAAATCTTTTATTCTAAAGATATTACAAGAAAGAAAAGAAAGAAGACAGACAGAGCAAGCAGAAAGAAAGAAAGAGAAAGAGAGAGAGAGAGAAAGAAAGAGACAGAAATAAAGAGAGAAAGAAAGAAAGAAAGAAAGAAAGAAAGAAAGAAAGAAAGAAAGAAAGAAAGAAAGAAAGAAAGAAGAAAGAAAGAAAGAAGAAAGGAAGGGAGGGAGGGAGGGAGGACCTATGGACTTAAAAAGATTCCAGACAAGGCTTAGTTTATGGTGGGACTGCTCCCAATTTCATCAAAATTTCTTGAGATTCCCTCTATGATTCTTTAGTTTCTCTCCTAAAAGAATCTTATTTAGTCTAGAATTAGGGCTGGCAGAAGTATCTAGTGAAACCATGTCTGGTTTAATGCTTAATTGTTTCTTACCTAAGGTGAAACTTTTGAATACAAATATAAAAATGGTGTTACTGTTATCTGGTTAAGCTACATTGCTCTTTCTTTGAAACTGGCTATCATATAATAAATGTAAGGTAGGTGGCCGGTCTTTGGGCAATAGATAGAATATCAGGTTTGAAAATCTCATAGATCTTGTGGCTGCATTCCCCTGCTCATTTACGGGTTGGGAACTGTTGTGTGCTGTTTGTTCTGGATTTGGCAGAGAGAACAGTGTGACACAAGTAGAACTTCAGAGTGTTTGCATTTGAATTGGTCACCATGAAAATTCTTAGACATATTTTCTAATACTTTAAAACTGTTGAAAAGCTTCAATGACACTTACCTTAGGATTATATATAAATTATTAATATACTTCAATACATAATCTGTGGTAATGGAGAGTAGTTATTTTATTAGAATAAAAATTATTTTTGTACAAGGTAGCTTTTAATATTTTTTCTACTGACATCTGCTTTGGTTATTATATAAATATAAAAAAACTTTAGAAAAACTACTCAAAGTGCTCTCCTTTTAGGGCCTTAAAGTCTATATTTTTCTATTATGATGGATCAGACAAAGTTAAGATTTCCTTGAATTCACTTTATTTTACATAATTTTCTTCTCTTTTACTCATCTCTCTTTGAACATCTAAGCTCTTATGAAACAAGTCATTTAAATAGGTTTCAAAAGCCAAATTTTATTTTCATCAACATTTAAATTCTAGTTCATTTAAATTGTATAGTAATATTCTCTCACTATTCCATTTTGTTTTAATTCTTTTCTTTTCTTTGTGTATAAAATACTCTCCATAATTTATTTTGCATGAAATTTGAAAAGAGTTTTTCCTTTGGATAAAATAGCATGAAATATTTAGTAAAAGCTCCCTTGAGTTAGGTAATAAAGCATATCTCTGCTCTTCCACATTAGTTGGGTTATTTTCAGCCAGTTGCTTTATTTTTTGGGCCTAGATGGTCTCCTTTATTTAATAATTAAGATGGATTACATTATCTTCAAAAAGTTCTTTGCTAATTTAAATTTTGTCCATTTCAATCCATATTTAGGAATACTGAAGTTAGCAGTTACTAGCCACCTTATTTCAGGTATAGTATTTAATATCCCTGATGTAGGTGGTTGAATCTGCATTTTACATAACAGGAAATTTTTAGATAGATTAAGTGTCTTACACAAGGACATATAACCAGTAAGTAATAGTATTGTTTTTTTTTTTTTTTAGTAATAGTATTGTTAACTTAAAACCATTTGTTAATGATGCCAAATATGTCTGTCTGATATTTTCATAGTGTTTCTAAAGTAAAAGAAATCATCAATAAGAATAAAGTATCTAGTTCATTTATATTCATAAATGAATTAGCGGGGTAATATTTAAAATAATCACAGTTTGGATGGGCTAAACCATCAAATCTTAGTTTTGAGGGTGATATAAACATTTCTTAGTGGTATAGTTATAACCTGTCCTAGAAAATCGAATATTACTGACTGTTAACAAAGAACATTTGTGCCTTGAGAGCATTATGTTCAGTGAAATAAATCACATGTATAAGTTGAAATATTGCATTGCTTCTTAGGTATGATAAGCCCACAGTAAAAATACAGATCAAAATAAGTGAGATTTACTAGGAAGGAGGGATACAGATTGTTATCAAAGGGGCAAGAGATCGAGAGATGAGTATAAAAAGAGTGAAGGTGGAGGGACATAGAGGGTGATTCCTCACCTCTTAATTCAGAAAGTGGCCTTTATATAAATAAATAAATAAATAAATGATAAGTAAATAAATAAAGCAAGCAAGCTCTGGCTCAAGCAGTCCTTGTGTTTGTGTACACTACCCATACACATAGATGTGAGACTAATATCTTATTTAATGTAAGCTTTAATTCTACCAGAGAAGGAATAGAATTTCCTTCTTTTGAATCTTTTGGATAGACAAGTGAAGTTATTTGGGATAACACAAGTTCTCTCTCTCTCTCTCTGAAACACACACACACACAATATAGGATGAGGGGGCAAAGAAAATGATAAGCTTATCTAAAGTGCTCATAGAGAGAATGAGATGATGCATGTTACTGACTAGTAAATAAGCACATTATCTACATAGAGGAATAAAGCAGTGTATATTGATGCCATTACTTATTAACACATAAATGGAGTTTTGTAGCTAAGCTCCACTAATTGCCAACTGCATACCCTTGGAAAAGTTACTTAATTTTCCTTTGTAATAGTACCTACCATGTGTGTAGGTATTGAAATCATTCAGGGGAGATAAAATGGAATAATCTACATTTAGTTCTTCAAGCATTGCCTGAGATATAATTAACATTGGTAATTTGTAGTTGTTGGGTCTACTTTCCTTCCAAATAAAATAAATAAAATATAAAGTAAAAAAAGAAGGAGTAATGACATGTCTTAGAGCAAATGTAAAAACAGATGGTAGGAAAATTGCCAACTCTGTAATTCTATTTAGTCTCTGTGCTTTCCCATAAAAAAGAATAATTTTAGAATTAAAGAGAATAAAACAAAAGTTTTAAAGCCCCTGATCAGTGGTCTAAGAGGACTGGTGAGCCCCGGCCTTCCCTCATGGTCTCCTCGTCTCTTGTTCAAAGTGCAAATGGTACAACAGACATCTACACTTGTCACTCACTGGCTCCCATATTTTCCTCATCCTGCCAATAGCCACCAGAAAAGCATGCTCCATAAATCTTGTCATATAATTCTCTGCTTAAAGTTCTGAAAGCCTTTTGATTCCTCCTAGATAAACAGCAAATGGCTCTTAATAAACTGCACCCTCATTTCATCCCACCATTCACTGCAGCTGCATGAAATAACTCAGTTACTCTAACTGCATGTTGATTTTTCCCTTTTATTAGCCTCAGTGTATATTATCACCTTGACCCAAAGTATCTTTTAAGTTCCTTAGTCTATCTAGCAAAAAGTCCGTGTAAATATTATCTTTTTGGAGCCTTTTTCAAATCTTCAAAGTTTAATTTAGTTTTAGCCCTCTCCAAGATCCTTTTGTATGTAACTTTTTTATTTAATTTTTTAATCTTTATTGGTACATTACATTTACTGACTGTTAACAAAGAACATTTGTGCCTTGAATACATTACATATACACATCATGATTGCACTCCATAATGGGGATTTGTACCAGTATAAGACGCAACTTAATTCTCATTTTTTCCCATAGCCCTACCCACCCTACCCCCCCATATACATAAAATTTGCTTCCTTACTTTTTTTGTTACAATCTCATCATTTTTATCCCTTCATCCTATTTTACTTTGAGCATTTTCTATTTTACAATATAACTTTATAAAAAAATATTTTACTCTTCATGTGTAATGTTCTATTTATTCATTATATTGTCAGTTGTTAAAAAGACAGGAACATTAAAACAATAAAATGACTGATTCTTCAGACTTCAATGTCTAATGCTACTTCCAGGATGCTTATTAAGGTATGTTACATTCAGTAAGTTAATGAATGAAATGTGTTAAATCTGAAGACTTTTCTTGATGATATTTCAGTATCTAAAGTTCAGAATTCAGAAATCAATTAGGTTCTTTAAAATTAAATATACATATATATATACACATATAATATATAATACATATATATGTATATTATACATATATATTATTTTTATTGGCTTTCAAATGGAATAGGTAGATGTTTGCTATTCACAGTAAACAAGCAATCTACATCCAACATACACAGGTATAAAGTGGTGGTTAAAGAGCCACTAGAGTTATAACTCACATTTTTGTACAAAAATCCATTATCTTAATTTTACAGTAATAGAATATCAAAGTTTTAATTGGCACATAGAGAAAAATGTATATTTAGATTTCTGTATAATGTGATGGGGTTGTTTGACCAACTTTTGGAGCAAGATCTAAACAGAACAGTCACTTAGTGGCTGCCAAGGTCTCGTGTGTCTTATTCTTTCCACTTCCTGTTGTCTGAAGCCTGGTGTGTTGAGGAGTAGTGAGGGCTGCTGGACTCGAGATCAGAGGCTGCATGTGGAAAAACAGGACACTGAGCATGGTGCAGAACAGGGCATCCTGGAACTCTGAGCTGTCTATCTGGAGTTTTTAAGTGACAAATACATTCATATTACTTTATATAAGTCTTATTCTGGTTCTGCGGTACATTTATTGTAAATTTGGTTACAAAATTAAAGATACAGCTACTTACTAAGTGTTGAGTATATAACTAAAGATACATGAATTATGGAGACATCAGGAGATACATTTGTTGTCAATGGGTTTGTAAGTGGTGAAATATGAAAAAGCCCTTAGACTTTTGGCCTTCTATTTTGTGACATATGTATTTACTTTCATAGCCTTATGTGTGGTATTAACAAGCTATATCAGAAGGTGTTCATAAATAAGATGGTGTGTTTTGGATGCTCAAAACTCAATAAATGTCTACTGCTTTTGTCACCAGGTCCTAGCCCTGTTAGGTCTGTGAGAGCTGAGAAATAATAGTGGCAACTTGTCAGAATAGCAGTGAAGCATTTGACAAATCCCATTAGGTATTACAAGGCTGCATATAAGATAGAGAAATCTCTCTTAGGTGATAAAGCAGTTCAATAAATGCATAGATAGTGCTCATCATGTTGTTTAATTAATGACAGTCACTTTGGAAGAAAGTATCTTGTGACATGCTGCATTAGTCTGTGTTTAGCCTATAAATTTTAATTTGTGTCTTGAATGAAGAGACATCAAATTTGAAAGTTATACAATATTAACAAAGGAAGCTAATGTTTCAGGAGGTGCAGTCAAAGTTAAACAGTTTTTCTAAACAGCTTTAATTTGTAGGACCAAATTAGAAAGAATCTTATTAGATGAGACTTGACACCCTAAATTTATAAGATGGCCAATTACAGAAGTGTAGGATTTGCATCCGTGTCTACAGAGACCCTCAGACTCACTTTGCTTTGAAGTTTAATAGGTACCAGTGATAAGGGAGTAATTCAGTATTTCTTTCACTTACAAAAATATAAAGCAGAGCTTTTCAGTGTGGTATACATCCAATTGAGTTCAAAACTTTTGGAATTCATATTCAAAGTTTCCAGCCGAGACCTGCCAGAACCTAAGGAAATGTATTATATAATAATATATAAATGTTTCTTTGAGAAAGGAAACTTAAATTAGGAAATGATTAGCTCCAGGGAGTAGAGTCTTGCTTATTCAATATTGTCTTATTCTGGAGACATCAGGATTTTATTTCTTTGTTTCTGTGAGATGAGGTCTCATTATGTAGTTCAGGCTGGCATAGAAATTGTAATGATTCTTCTGCCCCAGCCTCCAAGTGCTAGGATTCAGGCATGCATCACTACTCTTGGCTAGAAGCAGAGTTTTCAGTGAGACTTTATTGTCACTCAGTTGTCCTAGAATCAGATTTTTGCATGGCAAGATGGAAGAGAGTATAACTTTGAGAGGAAACAAATGACTGAATGTAAATAAATGAGACACTAGGAATGCTTATGCAATGGAGGGGAGGCCAGGAAGTATTAGAGCAACAAGAGTTACATAGTGTGGGGGCTTTCACTCAGAATAAGAAGGTAGAACTAATATTGTGATGGAAAAATACAGTACCATCTAAAGAAGAGATTGATTCAATTAGCTTAAATATACAAACTTTAGACTGCCATTTTTCTGAAATTATTTAATCATTGTTTGGAAGATCATCATTCAGGAGAATTTATTGTGTTACTGAGTGTGTTGGTGCATGCTTGTAATCCTAGCACTTGGAATGCTGAGGCAGGAGGTTACCATGAATTCAAGGCCAGTCCGAAGTACAAAGAGAGAGACAGAAAGAGAGACAGAGACAGAGACAGAGACAGCCAGAAACAAGGAGAGAGAAAAAGAGAGAGAGGCTATAGTATTAGACTGATTTTATTAGATATATTTTCTTTCTTTTTGAAGAATCCCTATGATTTTCCTTACTTTTTTGTTTCTCCCAATCAATTATGAATAGGTAGCTGGGGATTTGTACACTAGTTCTTACAAATAACAGAAATACTAAGTTTAATTTAATTACTAAATAAATTCAAATTCAATTTGACCTCAAGAAATAAGCTATGACTTTGTTGGAAGATAGTCACTGAATGCAAAGCATTTATTCCAATTCCAATAAGTATTATTGCTTCCAATTCAAATTTAAATATGCTGTTTTAAATAAATGAGAGCATTTAACTGATACTTTAACCTATAAAAATGGTTTGAAATATATTTTCATATAGAATAATTTTCTATTTTTGAAATACATGGACTATGATCTCGGGGGTGTAGCCTCTCAGCAGAGTATCTGTCTAGCATCGCAGCCCAAGGAATGGATACTTGGTACTGCCATAGACGTGTCCATGAAAGCATATATATGTTTGTGTGTGCATATATACTTGTGGGCTTGCAGATATGTGCTTCATACATATAAATAAAATATATTCAGTGAAGATATCCTTTATGTATCTTTAGAACTTTCTCAAAATCTCAGTGACAATATATAACATCATATTCTTGCACATGTAACAACACCTTTGGGAGGAAATCCAATGCTAGTGTCATTCTTAACATTGTTCATATGTAGATCAACTGAGCGCTAATAGGTTTGGTCAGTGTTTGCCTAAGAATTCTCCAGAGTGAGCATTAGCAGTGAACGGAGATATAGCGTGTCCAGTTCCAAAGGCATGAAATCATTGATTTATGTAAATGCTTATTCTGTTGGTAACTTCAAAACTGCCTCAGCTACCAAGAAATGCAGCCTCTACCTTGCTACATCTTCATAGAGACTGTAATTATTGCTCTTAGAGTATGGTTAAGAATGAACCTATGAGCTCTAGGGAAAAACTTTATCAACACTAATTTAAAAACTTAATTTTGCTCTTAATATGTTACATGTTAGTGGACCTCATAAGAGACCATTTTCACATTTTTGGTACAAGCAAAATGATATTCATAGATAATAAATACCAAAGGGATTTAATACTCTGTTGCCAATTTAATTTATTAAACATTTGGCAGACAAGATGGAGTTATATTTAAAAGTAATTTTGTCAATTAATTTCTATTGCAAACAGAGAATGTACACTGTAAGATGATTCTAAAACTACAGTTGTTAAACCTCTGTGCTTGCATGCTTGTAACATAGTTGGGTAAAGAAAACATAAAATTTAAATTAATTATACTTTTACAGATCATTAAATAAATTTTAATATGTTTAAGACAAGCTGTTATTGAATAAGAAGTAATGAAAAATCAGGGTGCTTATGAATCAGGCTTTGCTACTGAATCTAATGATGAAGGGTTAGGAGGAAACATATTTCAGGAGCTTGGAATTAAGGGAGTACATTTAGAAAGTTGAAGTCTGAAAATCACTGCGAAGGAATTAGAGTACAGATTGGCAAAAGTAGCCCTTGTGAGAGTCAGGGTGACCTCTTCACCTGAGAGGTGTGTTGGATGTGCTCTGTGTCCTTGGGCCCTGAAGAAGGGCTCTGTCTTTCCGGAGATGGGCAAGTGAGGGTCTCAGGTGTGAACTCTTCTGATGTAAATGCATCAGGACCCACAGGAAGGCTTTAGTGGAACAGGTTGTATTTTTGTACCTTGTATCTTAATTTTACTAACCATTTAAAACCATCTTTTTACTGAAGATATATGTTACATATCTACTTTTTTATTTCTACCGGTTTCACTGAGAGTCCACTTTCAGCAAATACTCTTTGCATTTGCTTTCAAGTCACTTTTTCCTTGATATCTTTAGCATTTTTATTTACATTCCTGCATACCGCTATTACTTATTTTACATCTCCCCATGTTTTGTACCTGCTTCTCACTGAAGAGGATGTTTATTCAGCTTGGCTGTATCTCACACTGTCATGTTCTGTGATCTCCATCATCCTCCAATACAGCAGTATTATGACTTTTGTATCACTAGTCAATTGTCATTACAGTATTAAAACAAATCAGCAGATTAACAATGGAATATAACATCAGTGTCTTCTTCAGGGGTTTATTCTGTGCGAGGAAATGAGTTCATTTTTATCTTTGTTCTTGGAATCCAAAATTTATCTCATACGATTATCTATAATCTCAGCTCACTTGACGATGAGATGAGATAAATCTTTTGCAAATGGGAAGAGCACCAAGACAGGATCCTCTAGTGCTGGGCCTCCCATTGTTTCTGTTTCTTGAGCTGATATTTCATTGTGCTAAAGTGCACAGTCGAGTCAGTTTCTGAGAAGAGAGTTAAGAAATAATTTTTGGTATATCCAGGGTATAAAACACCTACATTTTACTCTCGAATTTAAGAGCTGAGTTGTCTAGAATTTCAAAATGATGTTAAATTTTCCCTAAAATTAAATGATAATATTCTATTTCTTTCTAAATTTTAATGTTTCCACATAGAAATACAAAACAAATTCAATTATGAATTTTGCTGTTTTTCATTTCTTTACCACTGCCTCACCTCCATACCCTTGTTCCTTGGCTGCATGGAGTATTGTTTCCTAAACTGTACTTCACACATCAAGTTCTACATACACTCCAGGTCATATAAAATTTGCACAAGCCTATGTATATCCTCTCCTATAATTTAAGTCATCTTTAGATTACTTCTCATACCCGGTGTCATATAAAAACTATGTAAATATCCATCATCCTCAACTCACTTAGGAATAATGTTCAGGAAAAGAAAACTATACAGATGAAATTTTTATAAAATATTTCTGGTACACCATTGGCTGAATTTGAGGTCACAGGACCACAGATCTAGAAGGTCACATGTGTCATCCAGTTCCCTTAAATCTTTGAATATAGATTTTTTTCCCCCACACTGAGCTGACCAGGAAAGTGTGCCTTTACATCTGCAAGCCCAGTTCCTGTAGCTCTGTGATATTTTATTTAATATTTATATGATATTTAATTATTTATGCCATAGTTTCTTGATCATCACTTTGTGTATCTTATTTTTAGTTTCCTAACATTTTACCCTTGAACTTTCTACTAAGCTTATCTATTCTAACTTGCCTTTTTATTTATATATTCAGCACTAACAACTTTAACTCATTACATTTGTAGTTGCTCATACCTCTCTTTTGCTCTGTGAATGTTATTTGTATTTTATGTTTGTTTCAGAGTGGCAGTAGCCTCTCTTGTTCCATAGATGATTGTGTACAGTCTTTAGATATCATCCTGACAGTGTAAGATATAGCATTTCTTATCCATCCATTTCTCATTCCTTTCATTTCCTTTTCCCCTCTTTATTCTATTTCTTTCACATTAGGTAATTTCCTGAAATATCAATTGATACTCCATTACATCAAAATAATATATTGAATTTTTGTCTTGAAAGTATGTGTGCATTGAAAAAAAATACTGCCCAACAGAATTCACAATAAGATGATACGAGAGTTCATTTAACATCAATTTGACTAGGCCACATTGTGACCAGTTAGATGATAAAATATGATTTATAGATAAATCTGGGAGGGTTTTTGGATGAGAGTAACATTGGAATTGGAGGAGCAAATTTCCCTTCCTTGGTGGGACTTAGAAAATCTGTCCAAAGCTTGAGTGAAATGAAAAGTCTAAATGGAAAGGACGCGTTATGTCTTCCTGAGCATGTTTTAGCTGAGACATTGATCTCACTTCAGTATGGGCTTGGACTAGAAAGATACCTGACTCTTTAGGGCTTCTAACTTGATAACAGCAGATTGTGCAACTTCTCAACCTCTATCAGTCAAGCCACCCACCTCTTACAATCAATCAGCCCGTCAGTAACTGAACTTCTGCTTTTGTCCCTTTTTTTTGTTTGGTCCTTGACCCTTTTTTCTCTCTCAGTAATTGTGATGTCAACTTATTTAAAATTGTTTTTTCACAAAACCGTACAATAGAAATTTATAATTGTTCAGTATGTGCGTTCTTTATTATTGAGACTCTTTGATACTGTAGGTAGAAGCACATCAAACTAGAACATAAAATTAGATTGATTTATGAAGTAATTTTGAAATTGATAAAGTGATACAGTATTTGGATTCATTCTATTCATTTAGAAATGACATGTTTGATTTGACTGACAACAAATCAATCCAATAATCATCCTGGGTTCTTTGAGCCTTAAACAGGCTCTTCTTCCCATCTTTTTCTCCCCTAGAATCATTCCTTATGTGAGATTCATTCTACATCCTGGGAAAAGCTGTGAGGTAGTTTCACCCCTTGTCTACCATAAAGCTCATTCTCTCTAGGGACTTTTACTTAATTATCTTTGTGAGAAATTCTTTGCTCCTTTTCCCCATAATTTGGGGTTCTGCCATCTTTTCAAAGATCTATGAAAAGATCTAAACATCAGATCCTTTTCTCAGAAATTATCAGATTCTATAGACTTATTTTGACCTCTGGCATCTCTCCAGGCAAAAATGAGTTTAACATTTGCAATGTAACAAAATTTTCTTGTATTCAAAATTCTTTCTCCCCAATTGTTTCTCTAGGGTATGTACTCTCTCATTTGCCAGGTGAAAGTAGATACTTAAAAGTAAAAGTGTAAAACACCCATTTCTGCCATGCAGTAATGAATCCAGTGGAACCTTACTGCTTCAATCGAGGTAACAACACTAAATTCTTGATAATTTATGATTAATATTATTTAAATATTCCCTTTCTCCCAAGAGTAATACAGTGCTATAATTCTTTTCTCTGTGATTGATTTCTTTCATTTTCATAATAGTTAGGAAAGATTGATACTTTAAAACACCACCATAGACAACAAATTTCCTCCGCCTCCTTGGTAGTTGGGATTATGTGTATGTCCTATCACTTCACTGTTTTTCTTTTTGAGAATTAAATGTTTTAAGGGGGAAAATGTGTGTTAAAAATAAGAGATATATCAGAGACAAAATCTTAGGTATAGAAAAGTGCATTAGATAAATTTAATTTTATATGCTTAATTCAATCTTACTGAAGTGTCTAATTATTTCATCAGAGCTCCATGTTCAATAGTTTAAAGGGTCTTTTCATTCTACATAATCACAAGTACACAATGAATCAAAGTTTTATCACTGTACACCTTTGGGAACAAAATCCTTTCTTTTGATAAGGGGATTTTTGCTTTCTTCCAAAACAATGTAGATAGACAGCAATTAGTGATTCTCATATTTTTCCTTACAGTTTTTTTTTAAAGAACATACTGGTTAGGTTTCTTAGGAACCCAAACATAAGAAAGAATTAAAAGTACAAGAAAATATGAGAGACTTATTGAGAACAGTTCTGTGAAAGACAGACAGGAAAAGGATCATGATTAGATGAGCTAAGTCTTTAGTCCATGACTCAGATCTGCTTCTTTGTCAAGAAGCAAGGAAGGGGGAACAAGTAGCTAGAGATTCAGGTTTGATGCAGCTGTGAGAAAAGCTTTGTCAGCCCAGTAAGAAGTTCAAGCTTAAAACTGTTGGAAGACATCTCACCGATGTGGGCAGATGTGGCCAGGCTCCAGCATGTTGCCCATATTCACTTGTCAGCTAAAGACTTCCCAGGGAAAGAGAGGCTTTGGCTGCATGCCCAATTTCAGATATCTGCCCTCTTTTCAGCTGATAGGAGATTTGTTTTCTATAAGGGTTATCTTTGCAGTACATGTCTATGCCAGCGTGGCATTCCCTGGGTGTTGTTAATGCTTCTAATTTCATGGATTCCAGAAAAATTTTGTTTAAGTATACTTAGTGGAAAACTCTGAGATCATAACAGACCGAGCAAAGATTTGAAAAATAAGGCTTACAAAGAAAATTGAAAAACCAGAAACCCAGTAGCTGCTTCAAACACAGAAATGCACAGATGAATAACTAGGAGCCGTTGATATGAGAACAATGGGAGGTGAAACCAGAAACTTTTCTCTATGGCTCTGGAAGCTGGGTATCAGTCAGAAAACCACTGAAGTAGCAGAGTCTACACGAGACTGTTCACTACAGGTCTTATTTGTCCCTTCTGGAAGCTCATTACAAAGAACTGGAAGAATTTGAAAGCTCCACGAGGCTTTAGTGACTCAAGAGGACCTTTGTCACTATCACTCTTAGGCCAGGAGCAACTTGGCCAGAAATTGGCTACCACTGTGTTTCCCTTAGAGAAACTAAAATGACACAGCTGAGTCTACTACAGGTTCCCCTGAGCTGGAGCATGAAAATGGGACACGTTCTGGTTTTTTTCTTTCCTTCTAGCTTCTGTCTCCCACCAGTGCCCTTCATGTTGGGCACTAAGTGCAATCCAATTACTAATAGATCCTAGAGAAAAAGTTTCAGGATCAGAGGAGAGAGGACAAAAACCAGAAAATTAAAAAAAATAGAGTACTTAGTGCAGTGATGCTTCCTGTGTGAGCAGTGCTCTTAGAAGTCCATCAGATATGCCTTGGACAGAGGACAGTCATACTGAAGTCCTGCATGGGTCATTTGGAACATCTGAATATTAATGGCCTTGTGCCATGCAATTTACACAAAGAACACAGTAGTAAATGTTCAAGTGATACAGAATTATTTCCATTGTTTGGACCTCTTCTTGATCATACAGCTTTTTACAACTTCCTTAAAACTGTAGCTCTTTCTAATTCCTGGAAAAATCCTGAGTATCTATTAGCTGTTGTTCAGAAATTAGGGTATATCTTTGCTTTAGACTATTTTTCTGTAATATAAAGATGGAGCATATTGAGTCATAAAAATTTATTTGAGTAGGAAAATAACAGCTTTTATCTGTCCTTTTCTACTTTACCAGTTTTCTACAGTTACACTTCTGGAACAGCAGCTAGAATAGACACCCCCAATTAAGTTGACAACAATTTAGTCATTCTCAACAGCACATCTGTCTTCAAAGTTAGTCAAATCAGGGGTCTAAATGAGATGACATAAATCATCACTCAACATCTTTAGAGTTTTTTTTTTTTTTTTTAAGGTTTTTTGAGACAGGGTCTCGCTTTGTGATTCAGGCTGGCCCTGAGCTCAGCCTCCAACTCACATCACAGCAATCCTCCTGCCTCTGCCTCCCAAATGCTGGGATTACACGCGTGAGCCACTACGCCCCGCACTGTGGTATGTGGTACTGGTTGCTGCTGGGCGTGAGTCTCCACACCCAGTATAGGTATGTGTTACCGGGGATCAAATCCCGGCACTTGCGCTTGCAAGACAGGCACCGGAACCACTGAGCAATATCCCCGGCCCTAGAGTTTTTGATTATTGTATTTATCCCTGGGACTTTTCTATAGTGAGATAGTGTGGCTTTTTCTTTATTATTTTCTTAGAGGTGGTAACTATCGTAGTGTGCTTCTACTTGTAATGACTCTCAAGATTCTTTAACTGCTTAAATTTCCTGCTAGAAATCACACCTTTGAAAGCATGGAAGCCAGCCACAGGTTGAGTATAGAGTCCCACTGGATGACCATGAGGGGATACAGGCCAATTTTACACCCTATTTGATTTTCAACAACTCTTTGTGAATTTACACAAAGAACAAGTCCAAGAACATGTACCAATTCGGAGTCAGTGCCTTACAGAACACCTTGGAAGATCCTTTGGAGAAGGCCAGGCAGTATATTCTTAATGTATTTTTGTTATTTCCTTATAGAATATTTTCTTAAGAGTTTATAACATCCCTGAAATTCTTACCAGACTTGTTAAGGAATTTATTTTAGCTAATTCAGTGATAATTTGTGACTCTCCACTGTTTCTCCTTCAAAATTCTGCATATCTCTCTTGAATTTTAAGTTGCATTAATATATAAAAATCTGTATAATATATAGAGAAATATTCTGTTACACATTCTTCACTAATGGTATGTCAGTGCAGGGGTTGAGGAGTTTGCCTTAGAATACATTAGAACTTTAAATGATGTTAAAACTTGTGATGTTCTTCTTGTGAAACTTGTGAACTTCTTACTGCTTGAGAACTGTTGTGTTTTTGCCATTCTTTTGATTCTCTGCCTGGGGACTTTCTGTTCACCAAAATCAAGGCATCCACAGTTTTCTCCTGGGGGGCTGTGGGTTGGCAGAAACTTATTTTCATTATCCTGGTGTTATTTTATTGTTGTTTTAACAGTTATTGTACAGTGTGATGGCTTTGAGGTGAAAAGGCACTGAACAAGGACACTCTATCACAGACAACCCCAGGGGAAGAGATGTTGTAAGGAGGCCGAAGGTAACTGGTTTAAAGTTCCTCTTCAGGCCCCCAAATAGAGCTGAGGCAGCAACTATTTTAAACACATTTATGATACACGCCTATCCCAGTTCCATTTTCTCTTTTCCTACATGTGCCACGAATTTCATATAACGAATCAAAACCAGCCATCAGCACAGGTGATGTCGATTGTTGTCAATAGGTAGAATAAAATCGAGTGTGCTTCTAAATTTTGAGACATTTCATTCCTGTGAAAATTGGACAGTTCTTTCAGAATATTTTCTTCTCAAGGCTTTCAATTTGTACCTGGAGCCAAAATTATATCAATTTTGGGAATTTCAACCTGGTTATTCTCTTGTATTAATACATTATAAAGTTT
>PVIR01005312.1:37040-59141 GCA_004026965.1 Petromus typicus
AAAAAAAATAAAATAAAGTTTACTACTTTATTCCACAGTCCTTGACCTTCTGAGCTACATTATATTTAGAAATTCCCAAAGTCTTCCCTTTATTGCAAAGAGGTAGTTTAATTATTTCATTATTGGAAAACATGAGATACTGTATTATCACCTTCAGGTAAAAAAATCTAAGGTTATTATAATTGGTGAAACAGTGTAAGCAGAAATTCATATGTGCCTGGGACTTCAGAAAATGACCTTAGTTAGAAATGTGGCCTTTACCACCACAATTAAGGTAAGAGCAGAGAAAATACCATAGTAGTTTACAAGGAACACTAAATCCAATGAAGTTCTCCTACTAAGAGACAGAAAAAGAGACATCAAGGCCAAGAGGAAAGGAGTCAAAAGTGATTTCATTTTGTTACAAATCAAGAAATACCCAGAGTCATCAAAAAAATGAAAGAGGTGAGGAATATCCCTCACTGAAGCCTTCACAGGAAGTGTCCTCTGACGGACATCAGACATGAGGCAGGAAGCACGACGGAAGGCAGAGAGTTTTGTTGTTCCAAGGACCTAAGTCTGTGGCAATTTGTTACAACAACCCCAGAAAATTATCTAGTCAGAAACTATGTTTTTGTGTAGTTGCTAGAGTTTTGTGGGCCATTTACATTGTATCTATTTCTCTTCTTGCAGTTGGAATCAGCTTTTTAATGATTTTAAAAATGGCAGAACTATTTTGGGAAAATGTATGCAGTGATTTTATTTCTTTTGTTTTACATTTTAATGGAAAGATGATAAAATAATTCCACCATCTCTGCATAATGAATTACAGAGCTCAGTAACACATAGGAGGCTCACCTTTAAAACGAAGCTCGTCACACCTGCTACCCCAGGAGAATTTGTTTTTAGCTGAGTCATGAGATACAAGAGCCATGGTAGAGAACAGAATGAATTCTGTGGGGTTATTTGAAGGGGTCGTTGTCATCTCTCTGTGACTTTCAGCCCTAATTCTTGGAAGCTAATCTTTCAGCAATACTATTATTCCTTGCTTTTTTTGTCCCTTGGGCTGAAATCTAGGTAATAAAGAATCTTACATAGAACTCTAAAATTATTTTGGGTTTCCAAAAGGATGTGGAAATAAGTCAAAAGAAAATTCACCTGTCTGCAGTTTTGTTTAGATATTTCATATCTATCAAGAAATGTTGTACCCAGTTTATTGTGCTATACTCAAAATAAATGAATATTTCATTCGCAAAGATAACTAGACTTTCACATAGTGATAAAGCTAAACACTGTGATGGTTTCCCTGTATATTTGTTTTCTGTTCATTTGCATTAATTATTATGGAAGTGCTAATTAGTAAATTATTTTACCAAAATTTTCAGTAATAAAAAATTCATATTTTCCAGTTATTACTAAGTTTCTCAGTAACAAATGGTGACAAACATTTGGAGCCATAAAATATGTGTCATTTAATGAAGTTGAAATTCTGGCTTGTCAGAGTATTAAACATCGTCATTATATTGCTAGAAGGAAGTCCATTTTACTAGGAATAAATAAACACTGGCGTGAAATAAATCACTTTCAGATTTCAAATACAAATGTTTACAATATTACACCTAAGGGTGAAAAACAAACGAGGCAAATGAATTTGTCTATACAATTCCTGATTTTCCTGTGGTATTATAATTAAGACTATAAAACATCGCCTTTAGCTAACAGCTCTTGTGAGAATTCTTCCATGCGGACATAATGCGCAGCAACCATGTTGTGTTTGTCTTGATTTCCTCTGATAACAATTTCAGCTGTCTGCTGAGAGAAGGCACAGTGTAATTTTTATATAAAATTGTTTACAAGAACGACAAATGCTTCCAGAATTAGCTTCCCCTGATTGGCTAGTGGGAAATAAAAAGCTTTTACATATTTGAAAATGAAATTTCCTTCCTAGAGCAGAGAAAATGCGTTCCTGTGCTTCTAGTGATATTATTGAGCCCCTGTTGATCACTGCTGAGGATCTCTCGATATCGTGATTTATATTGAGCCCTGAACAAATTCTAAAACACTTGGGCATATTTCCTTGCATCTTTATGTTGTCTCTGTTCAGTCTTTCTGTGACTGTCATTGCTGGGACTCTAACTACCACATCTTCAGCTGAAAGACAGACAGCCTTTCATCTTATTCCGTCATTCATAAGCTACAACTAAAGTACCGGAAGTCAACTTTCCGAAGCTCGTCTCTAGGTCCCCCACTGTACCTGCTTCCTCCTCTGTGATGAATTCTCCTTCTCAGTCCCTTCCACTGACTCCCTTCTCTCTGATATTTATATATTGGCCTGTCCTAGTATTTTTGTTGTTGTTGTTGTTTGTTTGTTTGTTTTTTTCATTTATTGAGTTTATTGGTATAAGGTGAAGGGCCTAAGTGACTCCATTTTGAAGCCCAGTGTCCATTCTGTTATTTGCTCTCTGTCCCACATTTGTTCTCTGTAAAACCACAGTGAACCTTGTCCTTTTGTCTCCTTAGTAAACACCATCCCCTAAGTCCTAATCATTTCCTGAGTCCCAGTACACTTTGCCCCGACCTTTTCCTATCTCCTGATCTTGTCCCAACTCCTGTGTTCCGGCTCGTGAAAAAGATGATGTCATAAATCACATAAATGGGAAATGGGGTGAGGAGGGAAGAGAACCTATGTAATCTGCCAATACTATAAAAAAGACAAGTCTGCCCCATTTCGAAGTCTCTGACTTTGCTCAGCAGACCCACAGCATGTTGTGTCAATAAAGTGCCTTTGTACTTGCATAGGGGTTTGGACTTATTTCTGGGTGGAGATTTCTGGACCCAACGTAAGGTACAGAAGACATCGCTGGGATTGGAACCCAGGATCACCCCTTATTACTACGAAGGTACTTCAACCAGCTAAGCCACTGCACCTACTTCTCAGGGCCATTCCTTGTGACTCTTCTTCATACTTTGGGCACTTTGATCTTTACGATCATCAAACAAATGTTACCAGCACAAACTACTGATTCTGTAATCCCATTTTTACTTATTGACCTATCATTAGCTTTCATATGTTAACATATTTGGAAAATAGCTCTGATGTCTCCAGAGTCTTCCCTTCTATGGGATCGTCCTGTTACTTTTCACTAGTCTTTCAGGATAAAATTCTAGTCTCATATATGGTTTTCTTTTTTTTCCTTTTATGATTCAGATTCTATCCACCACAAGTCCTGCTGACATTACTCAGAAGAGGAACTCGTCAAACCTGATCACTCACGACAGCATCGTTAGACTCAGGCCACTTCAGCATCTCTTCAGGGACCTCTGCTCCTACCCATTGCCCATCACACCTGCCCTCAAACCAATTTTCTGCATAGTTGGAAAAATATTAATTGAACCTTATTACACTCAAATGTCCCCAGGTGACCTCCAAATCATTTAGAATAATTCAGTCTTTTCTGTGGTCCAAAAGAGTCTCTATGACCTAGACCATTCAGACTGGCATTGTAAAAAAAAAAAAACTTACCTATTCCTCTCACTTGCAGCCCCTCTTCCTGTTTGGGTATTTCTTGCACAGCAAGCTTGTTTTTGAAATCTTCACATTTTCTATTCTTCACCAAGTTAGGAGGTTATTCCTAACTGTTTCATTCAAAATAGCACAAGGAATAGGTATATTATGCTATTTGCTATGTTTTCTTTGTCTGCATGACAATTAGAAATTTCTCTTTGGGGGAAATTTTATCTTTGTTTTATATTTGAACATGCTTGTTTCTTTGTCATGACTAAAAATAAGTTATAATATGTGGACCACAGACTGGCCAGTATCTGTTATCTGTGATAACCACAACTCAATCCCTTTTTGATATATACTATCCTCATAACATTTATTTAAGTACAATTCTCTCTAGCTGAATAATTGAAAAGGATTTTCCCTGCTTTCTGGAGTTAATAGAAGCTCAGATTTCATCTCACTTTCCTAAACAAAAGTCCAGTGTTTCACCTTCACTAGGTTACAAATAACCTTAAGAAATGCCAAGGCCCCCCTATTAAAGGACCTGTAAATTTATCTCAAGTTCTTTTGATGGAGTCAGAATCTTAAACCTTTAAATTAATTTAACTACATTTACTGACTTAGTAAGGAGCCATAGTGTTTCATTGTGATAAATGATATTAAATTTATTCTTGTCAGTCTTAGATTTCTTTTTCCAGTACTAGAGGCTGAATTGAGTGCTTTTTTACTGAACTATAGCCCTAATTCTTTTTAATTTTTTATTTTAAGACAGGATGCCAGTAAGTTGCAAAACTGGGCTCAGACTCTAGATTAAGGGTCCTCCTGCCTCAGCCTTTCACAATGCTGGGATTACAGTACATGCCACCTTAGTTTTTTTTTCAGTACTGGGGCTTGAACACTTGTGGCCTTGAGAATGCTGAACAAATGTACTATGGAGCTACATCTACATCCCAGGTTGAAGTATTTTTGCCTAATTGTTTTCTTTTTTGCTGTTGTTATCAATCAGTCCATTACTGCAAGCACCCTTGGTACAAGCATCCTGATGGTATTCTGATCTTGTTGCTCATTACAGTGATTACCACTGCTTGAACTCACATGATTAAGTCCTATCATCTGGCCCTGCTACTCTGGAATTTGGCCATTTCCACTGATACAAACCAGGTCCATGGTAAGAACTGCTATGATCAATCTCCTACTGCAAAAAAAGTTGCTTCTATGGTTATATTCTTGGATGAATTCTGGAAATACACTCTCAGTTTTCTGCCTCTGTGCGTGAACTATCTGTCTCCTTGCTCAGCGATGTATCAGGGTATTTCTGGCCATTCAGGAGCATCATCTGTAAGTAGTTTCTACATCATCAGAGATGTGTCTTAGCTTCGTCATGTGTTTCCTTTGAGGATGCTGAATTCCAGGTCACAGGTGGTCATTGTGAACTATCACAAACTCAGCAGGGCTTCACATGCACCTGTTTACTTGCTTGTAGTTCTGAAAGTCAGAAGTCAGTGCACCGAGTGGCTGGGTTCTTTGCCTGGGATCTCATGTGACATAAAGCAAGGACTGAGTGACCGTGATTTTTCCTGGAGCTGGTGTCTGCTTACAAGTTCATGACAGTTATAAAACCAATTTCTTATACCTTTCAGACTACTATTCACCCAAGTGTGTCCTTCTCAACCTCAGGAAATACTCTGACTTTAGAAATGCCTTGATGGTCATAGAAAAGACTTCTCACTTATATTTCCAATATCCTTTGAAGCTCTAACACCCTTGGAAATAAATCTTGGCCTGATTATCAATGTACATTTTTTGTAGGATTAACTCACTGTCATTGTCTGTCCTCCTTTAAAGCTACATTAAAAAGGTAAATATTGCAAAACGTTTATTTTTATTTAAGACTTTAACTGCAGTTAACTAAGGCAGCTAGTGCCACAGTGCTGGAAATTGCTTTTGATTCTGGTCCCTCTCACACCAGAGCAGCTGCATTACTCAACATTTTGATTTTATCAGTTTCATTCAGAGTAACATCGATGAAAGCTTTCACTTTGACACTGCAACAGTTCTACCACATCACCCAATGGATTACCCACACTATGCATTCCTCTTATTGCTGAGTGAGCCAGTTTGAAAATCTTTCTTTTCTACAATCTTCTTGATACCAACCCTCTTACCATGAGTATTCTTGAAACAACAGCCAAAGAAAGAAATTTGCATGTATTGTGTACACTTGAGACTATAACCCTAAGGAAAAACAACAGAAAGAAGGAAAAGTATCTAAAATTGAATTATGGGTTCTAGTACAAGTGCTTGAATTTGTAAGATTTTTCTAAGACTTATGCATCTCATCATTATTTGGGAGGACAAGCGAAAGAAATATTTATTCATGAATTCTCATCTCCAGTATGCACCCTTTTACTCTAAGGGTAACAATACTCTCATTTATGAGCTGAGACTTCCACTGATGATTCATAACATGGATCAGAGAATTTGCTATGTGAAACATAATGTGATTTGACCTTGAGGCAGGATGGGATCTGTAGTGTGAGCACGAATCTGGTCAAACCACAAGAGTGCTGTAGAAAGCAGTGTCCTGGAGAATTTGAGGTGGTAGATAAGGTTATTTCTGTAAGCTTCTACCTTCATACCTGAGAGAAATGAGAAACAGAGAGGGTAAATAATTCCTTTCATGTTGCATAGAAAATGTCAGTGTAGACTGTCCATTTAATTTAACCTATTAATACAGATCTATTTAACAGTAATTACCTTCCGTGCTCAATAAGTGAGGTTGTTGCTACTGAGCTCCATCAATGATTCATGAGCTTATTGATCCCACTGCAATGATGAGTTTGTGTGCTTTCACACTCAGCCTGTTTTGCTAACAAAATCCGGTGTTCAATGTCAAGTAAAGAGAGGAAGCTGAATGTCACTGAGACACAACTGATGTCCTTAGTCTAATACAGTTGAATATATTGAAATCACTCACTGTAAGCTTAGTGTAAGAATTTTCAAAATTCTCAAAGAGTTTATGTGGAAAAGAAAAGGTATTGTGGACATAAGAAATGTATTATGACAAACTATATGCAGCACAAGTTTAAAATCATCAGGAGTGTCTAAGGGATGATGTGTATCCTAACTTATATTTTATGTTTAACATTAGAATAAGAAAAGAATCTTTGAGCCCATTTTTAATGACAGGATTATCTCTCTAGGATCCTTAGCAGATCTATAATAGTTTGCCTTTGTTTCTTTCAAGTGATTCCGTGGTCTCTTTCTTATGTGCATGCTTTTGCAATGGCTTATTTCCCTTTCCTTGCAAATGCACACAGATCTGTCTGCCTCTGGTGTATGTCCTGATCTCTGAGGAGCTGGCTGTGGGACAGTTCTCTGCAGGTGCTGCGCTTGTTTGTTTTGGGTAAGAGCCTTGGGGTCACTACTCATGGAAAGCAGTGAAAGAAGAAGAATTTGCTGGAACTCAGGTCATGGTGAAAGCCTTGGCAGCAGCCTTCCCTGGACCTAAGGGAGTTAAGTGTCCTGACTTACTGTTCTCCAGATAAATGTTTGAGATTTATCCCTCGTCTTTTTCAGTGTGAGTCATCTGGAGTGGATGATCTGGGCAAGGTGCCCTTGTAATTGCTGTGATCCTTGAAAATGATCAGATGAAAATTATGTTTTGGGAAGATTGCTAGATTGTTCTTGAAGAGGACAGTCTATTTGCAGCCTCTAAAAATCCATAACACCAAATTGATATCTCAGTTCCTGCCTAAGATATATTAAAACAAAAATTCAAAAGTCACTCTACTTTCAAGGAATGTCATTGTAGATGGAAAACAAGTACAGACATTTCCAAAATAATGAATACTACTACTTTTTGTGATGGGGTATGGTAATACAAATCACTTGAAAAATAAAACATGTTCCTTCTTTTAAAAAAGAACACAACATATGTATAATTAAGAACAGATTCTGCATTACCTCCCTAATATTTAAGATCAATATTTTTTTGCTGCTCAAGGCACTAAATAAGTTTAGTACATTAAACTTTAAGAAACCATATAACCAGTTCTCCAAGAATAGAACTCTGAGTGACAGTATCAGCAGCACAGGAAAATTTATTTTAAATTTAAATCCTTGAGTACTTCCTGAGACTTACTCATTGATAGGCCATGGAGACTATTTTAACAAGCCTGCTGGTGTTTAGATTTCATAGATAAGTTGTATATACTAATAAGGCCACAGAGTACAAAGGAGTATTTTATTTCTTAATAAGAAGTGGTAAGTACTTTAAAAATGAATAAAAGCAGATGAAAGCTATAAATACAATAAAGACACATTTCTTTGCTGAATTAAAGAGTATTCAGTGATAAAAATAGAAAAAGTGCTATTACATAAAATTTTTCTTGTTCTGTTTCATTTCAACATGTATTTTATCTGATGCCTAATAGTTGTATATATTTGGAAGATGCAGTGTGATATTTTAATACATGTTTAGAATGTATAATGATCGTACTGGGTTATTGACACAACTAACACATCAAATATATATAAATATATAATTACTTTGTGTTAAATATGTTTGAAACATTTTCTATTGTGTATTTGGAAATCGTTAATTTTTGTTAATTATAGTTACAAGAATTTCCTATAGAATATTAGAATTTATTCCTTTTACTTAAGTACATTACTTCAGTTACGATCATGTCTTACTTCCTTTTTGTTTTTTGGACCTTGTTTTTCTCATTTTTAGAGATTTGATTTAAAATATAGATTTAAAATATATAATATTTGATACAAGCATAGCTATCCCTGCTTGCTTTTTAAAATATTCAAATCTTTATTGGTACATTATGAATACACATCATCATCGCATTCAGCATTGAGAGTTTGTACCAGACTTGATTTTCATTTTTTCCCCTCCCCCGCCGTGCTACAACTCCCACCATCTATACACATAAGCTTGCTTTCTTTCTTTCTTTCTTTCTTTCTTTCTTTCTTTCTTTCTTTCTTTCTTTCTTACTATCACATTCTTTCTCCCTTTGTTATTTACCCCTACACCCTCTTTCCTTTTAAATGTTTTGTATTTCACAGTATCAACCATATATACTAGAACTCATTTACATCTTCATTTTCTCATACCAGAGAAAAGAAACGACATCTACACATATGGTTCCTGCTAGCTTTTGATTTCTGTTTTCATGGAATAATGTTTTTGCATCCTTTGATGTCAATCTTTGTATGATTTTCCTAGTATAGTAAGTTTATTTTAAGCAATGGAACAGTGAATCTTATTTTTTATCCATTCCTTAGTCAACATCTGTTAATTGGGGGATTGGATCCACTTACATTAATTTTGATAGTTGAAGATTGCTCTCATTTTGTTAAATTTCCCAGATGATTTATGTACTATTTACTCACTTGTTTCTCATAATGCTCATTTTTGTGGTATTGTGATTTTCTTTATTGACAGGGATTACTTGGCTTATTTTTATCTTTTATACACCTTCTTTATTGTTGGGTTTTGTATTTTTTTTGCGTGAGTTTTTATGGTGATAGTATTACTTTGTGCTTCTAGTGTAAGATTCCATTAAGCAATTTTTGTAGGACCAGTCTGGTGATGATGAATTCCTTCAATATTTGTTTTTCTGAGAAAAATTTATTTCTCTTCTTTTTCTGAAGGTTAGCATTGGTGGACATAGTATATTTAGTTGGAATTTGTTTTCTTTCAGGATTATGAATGTGTCTTCCTAAACTCTAAGACCTGTCAAGTTTCTGCTGAGCAGTGTATTATTAGTCTAATGGGGATTATTTTACAGGCAGCTTTACATTTTTCTGTTTTTGCTTTTAGAATGTTCTCTTTGGTCTATAGTTTTCACAAATTGACCACAATATGGCTAAAAGAGCATCTTGTGTGGTTAAATTTATTAAGGAAACTTTATTCTTCCTAATCCAGAATGTCATCTATTTCATAAGTTATGGACAGATTTCAGCAATTGTTTTGTTACATAGCTATTCTGTATCTTTTACTTTCCCTTCTCTGAGATCATCATAGCAAATATTTATAGCTCGGCGGTATCCCATGAGTCTGTAGGGCTTTTCTCATTCTTTTAAACTTCCCCTACAACTGCTGCTTCTCTTCCTTTCTGCTCTTTTCTCCTCTTTGTCTTGTTCCTCTTCCTTCTCCTCATTACCATTACTCTTCTTATTTTTACTAATATCAAAGACACGCCTTCAAGCTCGGAATTTCTTTTCTGCCTCATATATCCTAATATTGAGGACTTGAAGTGCAGTTTTAATTTCATTTATTAAATTTTTTAACTCCAAAGTTTCTGCTTGGATCTTTATGATGTCTAGTTCTTTACTGAATTTTTCATTTGTATCATGAATTAGCGGTCTTACGAGTTTTACTGACATATCTGTATATTCTCATTTTTTTTTACCATTTTTTACAAGCTATTTTTTTAGCAAATTATCCATATCATCTTCTTTGTCGCTGCTAATACGTTTTCACTTTCCTTTCATGCTCCCTTGCTTCCTCATGCGTCTTGCGCTCCTATTCAGTATTAGTGCATCTGAGAGATTAGTTGCCAGGATACATTTGAAGGATGCTGACTGGCTTTGAATCCAGGTAGTTCTTTACTCTAAGTGCACATAACTCCCTCAGTTGTAGTCATCTTTGACTAAATCCCCAGGTATTTTCGCAGTTTGGCTGTGGGACTGTGGGAGGGAAGCAATAAGGAGATTGCCAGACTTTTACGCAGTTCAGCCAGCTATTGCTGTAGAATATATCTCGGTTTATTCAGGTCAAGTGTGCATGAAGCTGAAATGATTCCTAAAATTTTTTCAATATATTTCCATGCAAAGACAGATTACTCTTCATGTCTCATTTTTTTAAAAAAAATTTAATCTTTATTGGTACATTACATATACACATCATGATTTCACTCCATAATGGGGATTTGTACCAGTATAAGACACAACTTAATTCTCATTTTTTTCCATAGCTCTACCCACCCTACCGCCCCCCTTTGAAAAAAAGATTATTTCCTTTCCCCCTATATCTATATTAAACCTCTTTCTTCAGTTTTGGGTAATGATTTTGTTATTAGTAAATAGTTTGAATTAAACTGCACGAAAACCTTTAACAAAAGATGTACAAAAATAATAATATAATGGTAGATATCTAAATATCTGTGCTCATATCTGTTATTTGTATGACTTAATCATCTAAATTTCTAGACAAGTTTTTATTTATTTATTTATTTATTTGAAACAGGGCTCACTATGTGATCCTCCTGCCTCAGCCTCCACACTGCTGGGATGACAAGTGTATGCCATCATGCCTGGGTAATTATACATTTTTTTAATGTAGCATAGCTTAGAACAATTCTGAAATCAAGTGAAGTACACTAAATACAGTACATATTAAGTAGTCATTAAAAGTTGGTTTAGTTATTTTTCATAAGCTTTACCATAGAGAAACATTTGTATGCTAAAATGTTCTGAGTGGTACAATTACTAGATACTAATAAAGGGAGATAATGAAGTTTAAAAGCAGTAATTAATTTCCATGCTTACTGTGAAATACTGTGACTCATAAACCTAACAGACCTATCACCTGGTATTGGAGATTGAACCCAGGATCTCAGAGAGGCTAGGCAAGTCCTCTGCCCCAGAAACGAAGTGCCCGGATTGGACGTGAACTTTCAGCTGTCCTTCCTTGGCCTCTGGTGTTGCTGGGGTCCCTGACTAGCTCCCCTGCCCCAGCCTTTTTGTTCTCTCTTTGGTTTACCTTGTTCCACCAAGTGTTTAACACTAAAGCCTGTTGTGACTCTGAGGAGAAATTATTTTGCTTAATGCTAAGATTATTGATTCTGTTTTGATTGTATACTGATGATTAAGAGGTGGAAAGTAAACTAATGTTTAAAAGGCTAATAGTTTTATAAACAAGAACATAACCTTAGTTATAATTTTATCTCAGAAATTGTCTCCTTTGTTTTGTTTTTCTATTTTGTGCCAAAGATAAGCTGATGTTTGTGTTCACTGCAGTTGTATAATAGAGCAAACAAAAGCAAAATGTATTTACTTTGATGCTCTTAAATCAGTACACTCTTTTTACTTTCTTTTGTAGCCATATTATTAATGCTTAAAATTTTGTAACTGTGGGAATACTATAAAGATGGTAAATTTTGTTCGCAGTTGCAATCCTCATTGCTGAGCAGAGTGCATTTAATATTTTTGAATAGCATTAGTTTGACTTGTCCCTAAATTGATGGAAGCAGGTAAGCATCACTTTAAATATTTATTACAATTCCATTATGTTTATGACACAAATTGTTTTCTTGAGTTTTACTTCTCAATAGTTTCTTTATACTGAATGAGTAGTTTTCATAATAATGTAGCTTAAAGCTAAGAGAACTTTGGATAGTTGGTTTATTTTTAGGCGACTTATTATTCTGTCAAATGTCTTCTTGCCAATTAACTGTTCAGTGCCTGAAAAATAGAGACTTTAATGGCTGGAAAATATTTTCTTGTCATGCTTGTCCTGTGTTTCCCTTTACAAGAACAGTTACAAGGATTATGTATCGTTTTCTCGACAGAAATATGTTAGAATTGGTGATATTCTCTCCAAATATTTCCTAAAGAAAGAGACATTGATGAGCTAAGCACCCTCCTCAGGAAGTTTAGGGAACAGAGAATCAGAAATACATCTAGTAAATCACTTCAAATCCTGATAATGTTAATCCATTTATCCCTGTGATTGTTTCTCTTCTGTGGTTATATTCTAATGCATCATTAATTCTAATTTTTAAAACTCTCAGCATGATTATAACTGAACTGCACACCCAGGCCTTCTTAATGGGAATACATAGTTGTAGAAATAAGTTTGTCAGATTACTCACATTTTCTTGGCAAATAGCCTTATTTAGAAAGATGAGTGAAAAATTCAAAATGTTAGAAATTGTTAGATATTCCACCATAAATAAACCAACAATTTCTGTTTTCTTTCTTCACCTAAGTTGATAAGTAGATATTTCCATTCATCGTGATAGTATGTCATTTATTTCCAGGATATGATAGCTACAATAATTGATTCTTCAATAAATCAGAAAGAAAAATGTAAAGATTATTAAATTACTTCATAGTTATTAATATTATATTTGTAAATGACAGAGATTAATTATGAGGCATAATTCTCCAATCAAATGGCTCACAAGGATCAGCTTCCTGAATATAGTTGAACTTTAGTCAGTAGAAATGATTAGAAACTACTCACTGCAATAACTTATTTTTAGCAATTTGGAGTATATCATATATCAACAGAAACAGAGAAAAGGCAATGGAGATAAATTATGTTCATAAAATGTTCATAATATTAGTACAAGTGTAATGATTCTTTTAAATACAGATATAACAGCTGAAATTCTAATTACGCTTAATTTTTTCACGTATTAAAAGGTACTGAATTTATAATCTCTAAATAATTTTCCAGTGCATGCTTTAATACATTAATTGGATTGTTCAAGGTTTTTAAGACTCAAAGTTATTACAACATTATAATTATACTCTTTAAGGTCAGAAGTAACTTCTTCCTAGATCCATACTTTAATTTCTCAGTGTTTTTCTTGAACAATTGGGTAATGGCTACTATTATCTGCCATTTATAATTCCAGCCCATTTCTTATGACCATATATGTCAACAGGCTCATCCATCAGCTAGATGGTGGATATGAGTTGTAGATTAACTCACTCTGTGCAAAGAACTTACGAGTAGCTTGGGAGGATACTATGAGAAGCAGAGAAGCAGGAGCTTAGGAAATGAGTTGTTTTGTGAAGTTTTATGCTGTATATGACAATAGTACCCTTTCAAATTGGCCATAAAAAGTTTCAGCACAAGGGATATTTCTCTGTAACGTATGGAGCCCATTATGAGGCCACCGCACTGAAAATACACAAGACCTCATGGTTCAGTAAAAAAATTAAGCAAAGAAATGAGTAAATGGGAGGGGACAAGATTTCCTTTTGTGATACTAGAATGAGTCTTTCAATACTGACATATTCCAGCATGCTGGTTTAAACTGGTACATTTCTGTTTTTTTTCTGGCCTGGCCCAAATTGCTCCTCCCATTTGAACTGTAGAGAACACACCATTCCTAGTGCATCTGCTAGGAGGACAATGAGAGGTCTTTGGAGCCGCGTGAGTTCTCTTTTCATTTTTCAACAGAGATATATTTATTTTCACAAAGGGGCAGTAGTGAGTTAAATCTAACCCTTACCATCTACAGTCCTCAATCTTTGACCCAACTCTGTGGACTGATATAGTATGTCCTTGGATTGGATTTTATTTGAAGAAATATAAAAATGTACATTTGTTTCAGTTTTGCTAGATGAATAAAATAAGAAAGTACAGTGGGTGACAGACAAAATCTTCATAAACTGCAAGTGCATGAGTAGAGCTTATCAGCTGCCCAGCAAAGCCTATGTAGAAGGCACAATGCCTTATGTACCAGGACATCCTAAGAAATATAGAAATCTGACTCTGAGTCTCACATACAGAAGAAAGAGGAAAAGAAGAATGAGGTGAAGAGGAAGGAGCAGAAATGGAGGAGATTGGAAAATTGGTATTTAAACTTTAAATTTCATTGTGACCCATATTAGAATTGCAGTATGCTTTAGCATTTATAGGCTGATGGATGCCACATTTTACCTTACTGAAATCTTTCTCTTGTATTCTAGACTCATATACATATATAATCTCCTACTTACTGGTATATGTAATGAACATCTCATATTTACCTGTTGACAATTGAGCCCTGATTATTTTCACATTTGATTTTCAGAACATTACAAAGTGAATTGTGTTGAGATGGTCAGAGGATGTATGTTTTTGAAAGCTTTCCTTTTCCTTTTGTTTTTTAACTTTCTTGCACTAATTTTATTTAGATTTTATTTTATTTAAATTACACTAAATCTGTGTGTGTGTGTGTGTGTGTGTGTGTGTGTGTGTGTGTGTGTGTGTGTGTGTGTGTGATTTTTAAAATTGTAAGTGATTCCAGAACAATGTAAACTATCTAGGGTCAGGCAATTACCAACTTTGGATCACTGCTATATTTCCAATACTTAAAATTATAATTGAGTCCTGAATCCACAGTACATTTTATTAGTACATTATGATCACATTCAACACTGAGAACTAGTATATGACATATATTGATTCTCCTTTTTCCCTCTTCCTCTGCCTTACCTACAAGCCTCATCCCCTGTATACATAAGCTTTGTTTCCTTTTTCTGTTATAAAAACAGCATGGTACTGAAAAACAAACAAATCTGAGGATCAGGGGAACAGATGAGAAGATATAGAAACAGCTCCAGACATACTAAACCCCCTCACCTTTAACAAAGGAGCCAAACACGCTTAATGGAGGAAAGATAAACTGGGTTTCAACCTGCCAAAGATTAAAACTAGATCCACCTCTTTCACCAGGCACTAAGTAGAAATCTGAATGGATTAGAGACCTAAATGTTGAAACAGAAACACTGAACCTGCTGAAAGATAGGTAGATAGGTTAGGGAGAACTCTAGGTGACGTTAGCATAGGGAAAGATTTTATGAATAAAACCTCAGCAGCATGGGAACCAGCAGAAAGAATCAACAGTTGGAATCTCATCTTATTACAAAGCTTCTGCAGGGCAAGAGAAACCACCGACAGGGCAAAAAGACAACCAACAATAAGGGAAAGAATATTTACCAGCTGTTTCTCAAAGGACTGCTATCTAGGGTATACAAAGGACTTAAAAGATCAACCCCTCAAACTTTAAAGATTCAGTTCAAAAATGGGTGTCTGTAATGAACAGGCCTTTTTCAGATGAAGAAATAAAAGCAGCAAAGAAATATATGAAGAAATGTTCAGCGTCTCTGGTCATTCAAGAGATACTGATGAAAACAACACAGATTTTATCTCATTCCACAAGAACTGCCACTATCATGAAAGGAACCAACAACAAATGCTAGTGGGCTTGTCGAGAGAAAGGAACACTTCTTCACTGCTGATGTGAATGTAGACTGGTGCAATCACTACAGAGATCAGTGTGGAGATTTCTCAGAAAAGTAGGACTTGAGGTTCCATTTGACCTGGCCATTCTTCCAGGTAGATACATGAAATAATTAGAACAATTTTATCACAGTGATATATGTGCACCTAAGTTCACGACAATTCAGTTTATGATAGTTAAATCTTAGATACAGTCCAGATGTCCATCTACTGAGACTACATAAAGAAAATGTGGGCTTTAAAAAAATAAAATGGAGTATTACTCAGCCATAAAAATGATACAGACATATATATCTAAACAGATGAGAAGCCATACCCAAGGACAATAAATAGGACACAGATGTGTAATACCATATTATTTCTCTGGTGTGAGAACCAAAGTTATAAATGAGGTTTAAAATGTATGATTGGCATTGTTAAATAGGGAGAAAATATTCAAAGGGAAAAGGAAAAGGGACATAGGCAAAATAAGGAAGGGAAAAAAATTGATAGTCCTGTTAACTTGAGGATGATGTTTTAATGCAAATTTCATAATTCATGGCTTGGGACACAACCATTCAAACCATCCTAGTGTATACATCGTATAATTGCTCAATTGTGCACATGTATGTAAAATAAGTGTGTGTTGTACATATATGTTTTTAAGAATGTAGAGGAAAGAGATTTAAAAAGGTTGTTATCTAGGAATACTCCCTTCTGACTCTATTCGGTTTTGTTGGAAGATAATATTTTTCTATTTTTGTGTGAAGATTATTGCTAATATTTTTTGATTTATGTACCAAGTTACATAAATATTGGAAGTACACTATGATAAATCACCCTCTAAATGTGAATTATAAAAGGTAAGCAAATGGGAAAGCTTCAAAAATAACTCCTAATGAAAGCATCAAATAAGACATTACTGAGAAAGCTTGTGTAGGATTTGTTGATTTGATATACTATAAATACGGCTTGCAGTTTTATCTATGCTTTGGCATGATGTATGAAACATTTATAGGTGGATGTGGATGATGAAACAGTAATAATGAATTGTAACAACCAATGACAAGTTACTTAGTGACTAGAGCACATTTATTTTTAAATTCACTGCAGCGTTTCATTTTGTGAGTTGGGCACTGGCTTACAGTGGGTTCTGCCTCTGCCGGTGGGAGTGCAGACAGTTCTCTGAGATGAACGCAGTAGTCTGGAGTTTTGCTATCCGAATAGATATAAGCTATGTCTAATTTAGTCCAATGAAAACTCAGTTATTGGACTGGCATTAACAAGTTGGTTCTAACATAAAAAACAGAAAATAATATAATATTTACACTTCTCCATTTAAATATCAATGTTATTAAACCTATTTCTCTCATGTTTATAGGAAAATAGGCAAAAATATAGGTTTTATAAATCAGGTAATGAGACCTGATTTTTGGCCAGGTGTGTTTATATTAAGAAGTGAGACAGAGATCACTCTTGATTTAACCATGAAAAATCTCTAAGCAGAAACTCAAGAGTCCCTCCCTCCTTCCAGTGGCTGTAGCTGCTATTATCTTGCAAAGTGATGAATGCATGCAGCCCTTTGCTCTGGACTCTCCTCAGAGGAGAAGGCATTTAAACTAAGTATGCATATCATATGCTGATGTCACTGCCAAAACTAATCAAACTAAAATGTTTTTTGAATGAGACAAGTGTAAAATTCACCCTGTTACACTAACTGATAATGTTGTACTTCTAGTATTTATTTAGTTGCTGAGATAGGACATATGATATTGCATCCACAATTGCTGTCAGTTTTAGAAATTAATGAATCTATATTTGGTATTCCTAAAATATTTTTCATAGGGTTTGTAAAAAGTTGCACTCATTACTTCCTGCCTTTGCTACATAAAAATATGTTAAATATTCTCTCCTTTATATTGAATCCCTTTCTCATTTTATTTACTCCCCATCATTAGGATGTTGTTATCATTAATTTAGCTTAATCCTATGGTTTGATATTTGTATTTGCAATGTATTATTTTGTGTGGAATTAGTTTTTATGTTTTACTTTTTGACATATATTCTTCTATTTTATTCTTAAAAACATTAAACTTAATATGATATATATGTATACATGGAATATACTTTGCTGTGTGTACCCTTATAAAATTGTTTTCTTCATGTTATTATCTGTTTTTATATCACTTCAGTTTATTTAACATTTCTCGTCAAGTTTATCATTTCTTCAAATTTAATATTATATGTGAGTTCTAGTAATTAAGTTCTTTCATGTACATTTTAAAATTGATATGTAATGTCAGTGTACTATTTCATAGTTTAATGTAACTGCCTATATTTTATTCATTTATTAAAATTATTTTATTGGTACATTTTATATAGATATATACAGTACGATCACATTCAACATTAAGTTTGTACTAATACATGACACGTCTTGATTCTAATTTTTTTTCTCTTCTGCCCTCCCTACAACATCTGACCTCCTGTATACATAAGCTTTGTTTTCTTTTTTTAACCATCATATATTTTCTTTCTCTTCTTTACTTACCCATACCCTCCTTTTCCTTTTGAATATTTTCTTCCTATTTCACAATACCTATCATATGTTTTAGAACTCATTTACACCTTTAGTATCTCATAGCAGAGAAAAAATATGGTATTTACATATCTGTGTCTTACTTATTTCACTTATATGTATTTCCTCAAGGTACATTCATTTGAAAATAACTTACTCAGATTTATTATGGCTGAGTAATACTCCATTTTATAGAAAAATAATCTTCTCTATCTAGTCTCCTGTTAATGGACATTTGGACTGTTTCCAAGATTTAGTTCTTACAAACAAAGTATACATATGTCACTGTGATATGATCCTTTTAATTCTTTCATGTATATACCTTGCAGAAAAATAGTAAGGTCAAATGGGACCTCTAATCCTGTTTTTTTGAGGAATCTTCACACTGATCTCTATAGCGGTTGCACCAGTCTATATTCTCACCACACTAAAGAAGTGTTGCTTTCTCTCCACAGCCCAACCAGCATTTGTTGTTGGTTGATTTTATGATAGCAGCTACTCTTTTTAGAGTGGGATGAAATCTTAGTGTTCTTTTCATCTGCATCTCTAAGTAGGCTTCTACCTTGGACAAATGATCAGTCATGTAGAATTAAAAAGGAATCTCATAGGGAAGTAAAATACATATGAATAAATACATACGGTTTCAAATAGATCTATATGAAAACAAAGTGTAAAAACCAGGCATGGTGGTTCATGCCTATAATTCCAGCAACTGGGAGGCAGAGGCAGGAGGATTGCTGTGAGCTCAAGGACAGCCTGGGCTACGTAGTGAGTTCAGGGCCCATCTGAGCTATAAATTGAGACCCTGTCTCAAAATATATATATATGTGAAAGTGTACCCCTGCACATAGGTACTATGTTTGAGAGGGCAACATCCAGTCATTCAGTTTCTCACCCTGAATAATAATTCAGTCTGCGCTTTCTCTTCCCAGGGGAAACTGAGTTATAAGGCTGACATCATTCCAGCCTCATTGTCTTCAGCCTTTAAATAACAGTTTGCAGTTTTCCAGAGTTGCTATGAGGTTAAAAATAACAGGTAGACAAAGAGATATATGCAAACCTAGATACAGATCAACTTCAATATACCCAAAGAGTGCTATATAATTTTAATTATTCTTTTCATTAATTGCTAAAGGCTTGCTTCCATATTTTTGTGCAGTGACAATAGGTATATGATTGTAAAGCAGTTTTTACTGTCATTGTAAAGACATCAAGAAATTCCATCAATAATTTTTTCTTGAGCTGATGAGGCCCACCCTGTGAGGTGGGTTTCTTTCATAAAACAGCAAAACAGCAATAGTAATAGTCCCTCAAATGGCTTTTATCTGAAGGTTATTACAATGATATTTATTAAGTTTATTTGACTTAAAATCTACTAATATTCTTGAGTCTCTTTTTTTCATTTTTAATTGAGGAATAATTAAATATATTTATGGGCACAATGTAATGGTTCGGAGGTATATATGTGGAAATTAATTTATCTATCATCACATATATATAGTCCTATTTGTGGTGAGAACATATGAAATTTATTCCCTTAGTAACTTTGAAAAACTTTTAACTAGGATTTTTTTATTGGTACATTAAATATACACATCATGATTGCACTCCATAATGGGGATTTGTACCAGTATAAGACACAACTTAATTCTCATTTTTTCCCATTTAACTAGGATGTTTTAATATAGTTTCATTGGTGGCATTGCATAAAATGGAATGGTATAAAAGCTTATAGTGCAGTATAAAATATCCAATGTGAAAACAATGATTTTTTAAAAATTTGTGACACATCAAAATCCAGTTTATTGCTGATGATTATATTCCCTAACTCAAATTGGAAGTACATACAGCCAAAAATTTATCTAATGTGTACTATTTTGAATCCCATTTTAGTTTACTGTGGTAAATTTAAGTAATACTTACTTTTCAAAGGTCATTTCAATCTTTGAACTACTGAAAACCATTATAGTCCTTTCCACTCAATCATATCTGCAATACAAAAATATACGTGCCTTATCATTGTGTGAAATTTCAATAATAAGAGCTATGAGGATTATTGATATGCACAAACAAATATGTATAGTCCACAAATATTGTTTCATGTTTTCCATATGTACAGTTATATATAGATAAATTGCTGTGCATTCATTTTATGAATTTGGACATAAATATTGCTAAATTTTTTAAAAAATTAAATAATTTTAATGGGAGGGAATAAAAGAAAAGAAAGAGAAAGAGGAGATTAGATAAAGGAGACTAAAATTTTTCAGAGAAAGGCAAGTATAATTTAGGGAAATTCAGCAAATATTTGACAAAACTTGACTGAATTAATGTAACAATATTTGAAGAAGAGGTTTACGGAGTCAAACAATTAGAATTTTTAGTGATCAGAATGATCAGATTTATGTCAATGGCAATATAAGGTTTAGGAAGAGTTTTGAAGATAGAAATATACAACTAGACAGAATTTCATAAAAAACAAGAAAATCAAATCAGTACCTCCCAGATTAGACTGTTCTGAGTCCAGAGAGATGTACCTCACTCTTTTCTTTCCTTTTGCACAGGAAAAACTCTTAGATTCTTTTCTCACTTTTTCATCTCATTAGTTTTCTTTAATATTTCACAAAGTTTTTGCCACACATAATTCTATTATTTTAGAGTGAAGTAATACTGGTATATGAGAAAACTGTAAAACTTCTATTCTCCAGGTAAGATCTTATATTTCAATGAATTTAAAAACATATTTAAGTTAGAAATTTTTATGCAGTCAGATCGGATTCTAATTTTCCCAATACACTTGACATGTCTGTAACTCCTCCTGTGATGAGAACGTGAATTCTCTGCCTGGAGACTTAAATTTAAATACTGCCTGTCAGCTAACATAGGCTCCAGGGAAGGCAGTTGATGTGCACAGGGCAATAAGGATAAGCATAAATGCTAAATTATATATTTGTTGCTGCCGTATCATAAACTCCAAGTATTTTTTATGCATACAAATTTGAAACTTTCCTTCCAGGGAAGCTCTGCTTCTGCAATTCTGGCTTCATGGTAAAACTAGGCTTAAGAAACACGGTTCCAATATGTGCTTACTTTTACCTTGCATAAGAAGATAATCTTTCTGTATCCAGAGCTAAATATTTCCTGAGTGTACTGTATTTAATATACTCTATTTGCAAATAACAGAAGAGGTCGAAAGCTGCCCAAAGTTCTGTAACATTTTATGTGGATGTTTAGTTTATTTTTATGATTAAATGAGACTAGTGCATAGGTTTTGATGCATTTTGATTTAATTGGTGAAGATACAGAAATGGTTAGAAAAACACTCATGTACAAATGACTTAAAAAGGAGAGAGAAGATACAGATCTAACTCTCCTTCTGGTATGTGAATTTTAATTACAGATACTGGGCAGGTGACACTAGAGGAGTAAAGATGATGTTGTTTAATTTCTACTTCCCTGACAGCCATCACTGAAATCTTCTTAAGATGTGTGTCTGTCACTCTGTTTCCAGTATACAGAGAGGCTGGATGGGACAATTCATTTGGGTCTGTTTTAGAGCATAAATCACATTTTCCTGTACAAATATAATAATGGCATAATAAAGTCACTAGTAACAATTACTTTTCTAAACTAAGTGATATTTTTTATTTAATCTACAAGGCAGTTTAACTCTGGGTCTAAAGGGTATTATAGAACCTGCATGATAATGAGAAACTAATTTCAAAGCAAGTGTGTTAGAGTTCTAATCTGACGTTTGAGAAGAAAATCAGGAGAAGCCATTTTTCTCCCGTTTCTGTCACTGTCTCTCTCTACTTCTCATGGGACTTTCTATTTATTATTGAATGTTCGGATCCTGCAGGCCTGTAGATATTCATGGAGTGTAAATGCTTACAGGGACACAAAACACTGCCTGGAAGTTCAGTCCACAGGGTATGTACCCAGTGATCACCTCCTCAGGCCTATGCCTGGCAGAAGATGGTAACAGTTGCTAAGTGGGTACAGGAGAGAAAGTGGCAG
>PVIR01005312.1:59241-72906 GCA_004026965.1 Petromus typicus
CAATCCTCCTGCCTCTGCCTCCCGAGTGCTGGGATTACAGGCGTGAGCCACCACGCCCGGCACTGTGGTATGTGGTACTGGTTGCTGCTGGGTGTGGGTCTCCACACCCAGTATTGTTATGTGGTTACCGGGGAATCGAACCCGGGCCCTTGCGCTTGCGAGACAGGCGCCGGAACCACTGAGCTAACTCCCCAGCCCTCATTTCAGTTTTTTAAATCTTCATTTACAATAACTTTTTTGCTCCTAAATTTAACTGTGAAATGCCCTCTCTTTCAGCATAAGATTTCCACGGTACATTCCAGAGAGTCCAAGAGCCTTGACTTAAGCAACCAAGACACATATTCTAGAATTTAGCTTTAGAATTTAATCCCATAGTATATTCTTTATACCACAGGACTTCTTCCATGAGAAACATTCAAATCTTTTAGCAAAAGAGCTCTTGAACTTCTGATAGAAAATTCCCCAAGCAGAGCTTGTACATTGTACTTAGGATTTACTGACAACTGTTATTGATAAGATTACTAAAATTGAAAAATGTTTTCAGTTTTCTATGTGATCCTCTCTTGTCTTTTTGACACGTGGCACTTGCCTCAGTAGACTTTGAGCACATTTGGCTGGTTCAGTGAACTACTCTAGACTACCAATGCCAAGCGAGTCCTTAAGTGCTGACAGTGATACAAATCGCCTTGTGGGGCACAGTGCCATAGGCTCGCTACCACTTCTCTAGATTATTTAGAACTTAATCCATGTTGTAAATTTTAGAACTATGTGTATTTATGAAGGGACTTAGGTGCAAATTGAGAAGCTGATGAAAGGAAATGCTACTAATATTAATGTCAGTTAATAAGTCAACATAAATTTGAAACAGCTCTCTCCATTCAAACCTCACCATCCAAACTTGTTGTTTCATGGAAGCAAAGAATGGAATCACTCAAAAAATGAAAAAGTAGGTAGATCATTTACTAGAAATATAAGAAGAGAAATAGCTCATGTTTTTTTTGTTTTGTTTTGTTTTGTTTTGAGGGGGTGCCCAGTGGGTCAGCACATGAGCAACCCAGTCCAGAACTTCTTACAGATACATGGAGTGTGAGAATAGCCCAGTTGTTCAGTGTGGGCCTATCATAGGTGGCTTAGTGGGTTTCAAGTGACAACAGGAACGCAGGCTTTCTAACCAAGTTATTCTGCATGTAGCATTTAAAAGAAAGTGATATTTTAAAGAGAAACTTATTACTCTGCAAATTAACTTCTTTGAAATTCAGGAACTTAAGTATAGAGGAGCTAAAACTTCCTTAGTAAGGGTTTCTTTCTATGTTGACTGACAAAGGCCGTTCTTGGACTGAAATTGTAGTCCTTTGACCATTATTTTAATCTTTATCTGTATGGTTTGATGATATAATTGTATCTTGGTTCCTTTTCTCAGCTATCTCCCCATTTATGAGCTAAATAAATACATAAACTTTCTTTTATCCTTCCCCAAAAAGATACTGAAGCAAAGTGTCTTATTTATATAATAAGGTAACATTCAAAGTCTGATAGAATTAAAGATAAGTGCGGTTGTTTCTATAAGTGGAAATAAATATAGTATTTCAGGAAAATTTTGGGTGTTGAAATATCAAATGTCTAAATGATACTGTCAATTTCCTTACAGATTATATCTTAGCTACATAAGCAGTTTGTACTCATCTTTGTTTTTATCAAGTGACAGACACTCTAATGGTCCTGGTTTGATATAGAATGATAGTTACAGCTTTTTCCTTTTCTCTCGAAAGCATATTAAATCTTCGCAAATTAAGATGGATGGTTAAGATTGACTGAGTTTTCCGAATTTGCTGAGATAAAAATTGCTAAACATTTTATGAGCTCAGGTACACATGGAAAGTTGGAAGACTGCAGGATTTATTTTGAAAGGGATGAGAGGAGTCAGCTCCAGCTAGGATGGATCCTAGTCATTTCAGTTGAATAGAGAGATAAGATCACGGCACTACCTGTTTGTCCTTTTATATTTTCCCTCTAATTGCTCACTTGATCTATATTAGTTGTATAAAAAGCCTCCATTTGAATCTGCCTTCTGTATTCTCTTTGCAGAGACAAAGCAAAACTGAGCAAAACATAAACAGATAAACAGAAAACCAGGAGCACAGAAATGGACAACAAAGGATTCTCACTTCTTCAGATCTACTCATTCAGGATATTTAAGAGTAGATACATTGGTCAGCTGTCCCATTCCTGAACAAAATGCCTGTCAGAAGAGGCTGACTCTAGCTCATGGTTGAAGCTTTCAGAGGATTAATCTATGTCCATTTCCCAGGTGAGTCATGGTGGTGGAATGTGGTGCAGCACAGATGCTTACCTCATGGCAACCAGAAAGCAGAGGAGAGAACAGGGACCAGGGACCTGGTAGAGATCATGTCCCCATCAACCACACAGACTCAAATGCATTGTACTAACCCTCTTGGTGATGGGACTTGATCTTAAGAAGATGACAATTCGATCTAATGTTCACAGTTGGGAATCAAGAATTCTCATCAGTTGAGTCACTTTCTAAATATTTGTGTACTGTCAGTCAAAGCCCAGCACAATTTATTTCCTCAAACTACCATATAATCTCATATTTCTACCCCAGATCACTACATCAATGCTCCCTTATATCATTCATGCCTTATGTTTAATGTACCTTCTATGGAAAGATATTTTCTGCTAACATATCTCTGAAAGGCAACCTTCCTCTACATCTTATAAGCATCATAATTTATTATTATGGTTAACTTTGTTGTGTTTATTTGAAATCATATAATTCACTTATTTGTATATATGTTCACTATGAAAAATCAATATAAATTAAACCTCACTGTGGGGAGGTGTCTGTTATCATTGTTAACTGCTTAACTTCTGGCAGACATCTGGCTCCAGTGAATCTGACTCAGAGTAATTATATTTAAACCATAGTTATTAAAAAAGTGGGTGAGTCACAAAATGTATAATATGGTACTAGTCAAATACAATTGTGTGACATTCATATAAAGCAAATATACTTTCTAATTTTTCTGCTTAGAAAACTATACTCTGAGGAAAGTACCTGGCTTTTCTTTTTACCTCTAAATTTAAAGTCAAAATGGGCTTGGAGATGTGGATGTGGATTAAGGGTAGAGAGGTTGTTTAGCACATAAAGGCCCTAGATGTGGTCCCCACACCTCAAAAAGAAGCAAAATAGTGGCCAGATAAAATATGCCATTCAAGTGGAAGCTGTTAGAAAGGAAATTAAAAATTTACTGTATCCTATCTCTCCATAGCAGATGATGAGACAGAAAGAGAACAGGTAATTTACTAAAAGACAAAATATTCTATGCCAAAATTAATTTCACAACTGTGATCACCAACTCTACTACATTGTAATGTTCCCATAGTTATCTGTTGTTTAACAGAGAGTCTTGGTTGTTCAAAGTCCAATCCAAATAAAGGCAGTTTGTTTTCCATATAAAAGAAAACAAACTGAGTCCAGCCCCTCGTTGACTCTAAGGCTCATTTCGGGCTGTGTGTGTACTGCTCATGCCATTCAGCTGGTTTCTGCTTCTCTCGGGATGGTAACAGCATCTGTGACTCAAAGTAACCACCTTTCACATGGTTAGAGTGAAGGTACGTATAAATTTCAACCTACAAGATTCTAGTTTAGAAGTTACAAGGAACAGAAATCAGCAGTTTTCCTCAGGACCAAACAGAAACACATCATCAAAGAGCCCTAAGTAGCCTTTTCATTTCTGAACCACTCACTGGGACAAGGGCAAGTTGTAATTTTCCCTGACAGAGAGGAGCTCAACTTGGGGCCACAAGAGCGAGGTTTATTAATATTCTTACTAAAGGAAAAAGGAAGTTTTTATAATGGGTTTACACAAGCCATAGCTACCACTGCAATTATTCCTAGTTTATATTCCTACGAACAAGTGTGTTTTACACACATAAAGTCTATAAGTGTTATTTAGTAAATGCCTCTGACTGGTTATTTTCTACTGTAATAAATTCACTTATTTCTGAAACTTTACTTGTGATTCTTGTAGATTTTCTTGAAAATCTCTCCCAAACTAAATTGAAAAAGAGAAAAAGACTTATATTAAATATTTTATAGATAATTTTTAAAGGAATCAAATATCATCACATTAAAAGAAAAATGTAAAAACTAATTACAGTTATTAAGTATGAGTACATTTTATGAAAAGTTTAGTGAAAATCATTATGAGCAATTGTACATATTGTTCTTAAAGGATCACTTCTGGACTAGTTACCCATGACAAATATTTTCATAGCATTAAAAAAATTACACGTGTTAGAATGAGCTCTTATATACTTACTTATGACTTCTTATCATGCCAGAAGTATTCTTGTCATGAACATTGTCCCTGTTATTTCAATGTACACTGCCATGCACATTGTCACTGTTATTTTTTGGCGAAGAAAATATTACTTTTGTCTTTGAACTAAATCTTCACCCTCCACGGGGCGGTTGATTACAGGTATCACACTTGACAACACTTTTCTAACGTCAGAGTTCTAGAAAGAAAGTAAAATAGATCTTATAGCTACTATAGAATTTCTGGCTTTAGGAATCATTAGTTTATTATTTTGCTATACCTGTGCCACAGTTATGTAACACTGGGAGAGATATGGCCATGTTTCAGAACTCGAAGGAAAAATAACTGTAATTACTTACAGAGAGATCAACTGCCCTCAGTTTGAAGGTTGATCTCCTGTATGTTTACTAATGTCCCGGATAACTTCCAGTGGATAGGTCTACTCCCACTAGAGAAATCCCAGCTCCCATTGCGATAGTTAATCTTGACTGTTGATTTGTGTTGAAAATACCCAGCAGTCAGTACAGCACATTTCTGAGTGTGTCCAGGTTTAGCAGGGGTGTGGCCTGGAGCACTGTATCTAGGCTCCGCCCCTTCTTTTCGAAAACTTTCCCCCTCTTTTCTACTTCCCAAATGCCATGCATCGAATTGTTTCCCCCACCGATACTCCCCCATGTTTCTACCTTGAAAAGAACGGACTGTTGGCTGAAACCTCTGAAACTGTCAGGCAAAATAAACATTTTCTCTTTAAATTGGAGATGCTTACATATTTTGTCCGAACAAGGGAAAAACTGACTGATAACAGCTATTTACACCCTATAGTCAAGGCTTCGCTCAGCATAATTTGAGACCAGGGAGTTAGAAAACGCCCCAGAGCAGACCAGATCAGGCCTCAGCGAGTGGCATATGATCCCAACGTCAGTACGTGATCCCAACGTCAGTACATGATCCCAACATAAGTACGTATTCCCAAGATCTAGAACAACAATCAGGGCACTTGTTCTGAGGAGGGCTGAGCTATGCCAGTCCCAGCCAAACTTTGTGCTACTTTTCTGTGATAAGAAGAAGAAAGCTTCTTCTCCGCAGCCTCGCCAACATTTGCTGTTGGCTGATTCTGAAATGGCAGCCATTCTATGTGGAGTGAGTTGAAATCTCAATGTAGTTTTCATCTGCATCTCTTGAATGACTAATGATGTTGAGCATTTCTTCATATGCTTCTTAGCTGCTCTTACTTCTTCCTCTGAAAAATATCTATTCATTTCAGAATAAGGAACCCTTCTCCACTGTTGGTGGGACTGTAGACTCGTACAACCCCTGTGGAGATCAGTTTGGAGAATCCTCAAAAAGCTAGGATTGGCGGTCCCATTTGACCTGGCCATTACTCTGCTAGGTATATACGCACAAGAATTAAAAGACTCATATCACAGAGACATATGTGCACTCATGTTTATAGCAGCTCAATTTGTGATTGCTACATCTTGGAAACAACCCAAATGTCCACCAACTGGAGACTGGATAAAAAAGCTGTGGTTCTTCTACAGAATGGAGTATTACTCTGCCATAAAAATGGTAAGTTTGAATCATTTATACTTAAATGGACATCCCTTGAGAATATCCTCATAAGTGAAATAAATAGGGCACAGATAGGTACATATCGCATCTTTTCTCTGGTATGAGAAAATAAAGATGTAAATGAGTCCTAGCATTGTATGTTATATATTGTGAAATAGAAAATGTTCAGTGTAAAATAGGGTGAAAGGGGAAAATGTCGAAATTGAAACAAAAAAGTAAGGAAACAAATTTTATGTATATGGGGGTGTGGTAGGGTGGGTAGGGCTAGGGGAAAAATGAGAATTAAGATGTGTCTTATACTGGTACAAATCCTAATTATGGAGTGCAATCATGATGTGTATATTTAATGTACCAATAAAGATTTTTAAAAAAAGAAGAAGAAAGCTTGCAAATGAGAGTCCCTGATGTTTTCCGTATCTATATTGCAGACCTTTCTAGCACCACTAAACAAGAGCATGCCAATTCTGCAAAAATAAGTCATTACTTAAAGATTCATCACAGTCAAAAGTTTCCTTTAGGAAAAAAAAAGTAATCTAAATAAAGCCGTGCAGGGAAATAAATCTGCTAGAATAAACAGTAAATTCATGTTAGTAAATGTAACACTTAAATGCTTCATTCATAAATTCTTCCTTCCTGTAGCTTCTCTGTATTTTGGTCTTGCCAGGATACTGCTGATTTATCTGTCATTGTCCTAAAGGAAATTACCCGAAGATAAATTGAAATTTTAACACTAAGTAAAGAGCAATTGTGTTCAGCTTGTGGAAGGCAGCCTGCCTCACTGCAAACAGTAGCCACGACTTAGGCTCGGGGCTCAGCTAAGGAAACTCCTGCATTGTAGGAGAATACCTTGATGAGGACAAGGTAGTAATGTATTAGTTGTTTATAAAATGAGTTTAGGTAACTGTTTTCTGTGTCTGTCTCTCTATGTGTGTCTCCCTGTCTCTCTTTCTCTCTCCTACTCTCTCTCTTTTCTTTTGTTGTCATTAGCTGTCATGAAAGCATCTCTTCTAAATTTTCTCAGCTCTTGTACATGTGTCCTAAGAGAAAGCATCCAAGATAATCATGAATGGAATAAGAAATGAAAGGGTGATGTTGACATGGTATTCGGTCCCGTCTTTGATTTATAGCTGACCCACTAGGAGTCATTTCCTTTAATGAGTCTGCTGGGGCATGAGTGAGATAAGTGTTTTTCGTTTTTTCCTACTGAGAATTTTAAACAAAGTCTAGCAATAAATCCCATTTTTTTGCTTTGTTTCAATGATAAGTGTTACAATATCTATAGAGAAAGGAAAGATTGATTCTCTATCTTACTTTACTTAAAGTACCAAATGGAATTTAAAAAGAATGCATGAGAAAATTTAATTTTCTACAAATACAGCTTTCCCCTTTAAATCCATGAATCCTCCTATCAAATTTGAGAAATTTTGCTTAGAATTTAGTATCTCCCAACACATATTCAGACAACCTAAACAATTAGCTAGTTCCCTAGTGTGAATACCTGCAGTAGGCTGTTATCAGTATATTATTCATTTCTCAAGTTATTTGAAACCTGGAGCTTCTCTTCTTTGGTAAATAACAGAAAACAAAAGTGTATAACAGCTAACACTAGACACTGAGATAGACCTGGATCTGTACTGGCTTATTAGTTCAGTTTTGAAAAGAGGGGTGACTGGTCTATTTTCTCGTGATAATACTCATTTTTCCACGTATTTTCTTCAGTTTCTCCAACTATTCCTGGTGTACTGGAGTCTGAAAATATTAAATGAAAACACCAAGAAATAAGTAGATGAGGTTTTTATTTATGGTAGTTAGAATCCAACATCTTTATACAGAGCTACATTCCCAGCTCATATTTTATTTTTCATTTTGAAATAGGGTTTAAGTGACTACATAGACCAGAGTGGGCTCAAAATTGTGATCCTTCTGACTCAGCTTGCTGGAACTGTAGACATGTACCATCATTATGGATTATAATTCATAAACTTTAAATTTGTTTTGTTCTATGATATTATAATCATTTTAATTTATTTTTACTGTTAATATTACTGTGCCTGGTATATAAATTAAACTTTATCAGAGGTGTCTCTACATGTGTGTTATATTTATACACTTACATAAAGACATGAACATCATACTATATAGAGTTTGGTACTATTTGAATTTTCAGGTATTCATGGAGCATCTTGCATTATGTGAGTTCTGAATAAGCAGGAACTGCTCTTTATTACAATGCAAATTGCATCATTATTCATTAAATATAAAAGGAAGAGTAAAAGGGTACTACCAAATTACATTTAACAAGACCTGTGATTGAGGATGTGACTGTGTCATCCGATTCGACTTAGAACAACTCTGATGAGCTATTATTGATTGAATTCTGTTAATGCCTCATTTTCCTAATCTGTACACTAAAAGTATCAAAGTTATTCTTGATCTGCTAAATGGAAAAATGCAGGAATAGAGCCCCAGCCTCAATTATTTCCTAATTCATATTCAGCAGTTGTACACATTTTCCATCAACTGTCTTTCTAATTTATTCTGTAATTGTTTATATTCAGATTTTACCAACAAGAACGTGAGGAGGCACCAGCATCCCTTGGATTTCCGACACATACTCACTATCACATACTATTATTTGAGAAGCAATGAATAATAAAATATATGATACTCATATTAAAAATCATTCACAAAAGATTTAATTTTAATCTAATAAATGTGAAGTACTTTTATCAAACATGAAAAGTCCATTATTTTAAAAAAATATGGAAACTGACTGGACAAACATGTTTAGCTTTCCACTTATTCAAGACATTTTCTTCAGATTATAGTTTAGATTTCTGATGTAAGCCACAAGAGACTAAAGAAAAATTTTGCCGTCAGATAATTTAACACTAATTCTAAGGACCTGAAAACAATGAAAAATAAAGTCTTTAATAGCCCAAGAGATCAAAGTATAAATAATTTTAAGTGAAAACTCAACCTATCTGATAGGAAACACAGAAAGGATTTGTGGAGAGAGGAGGAGTATGCAGGAGGGAAAGCTCCGTCAAGGCGAGGGGAAAAGAAACAAAAAGGTCAAATAATTTCCATTTTGAAATGGTAAAGTCCCACCAAAATGTTATGGGGTCCAATCTATAGCGATGCGTGGAAATGTATTTAAAATACACAAGGTTCCAAAAGGGTTGAATGCATGTTAACATAATTTAGCTTTGCAAATTTCAAATATATTTATTGTATATGTATTTAAGGTATCCATCATGATGCTGTCACATACAAGAACATAATGAAATTATTACTTCTCTTAGGCCAGTGAACATATATCTCATTTTACAGTTATGTGTGAGTGTGTGTGTGAAGATCATCTAAATCTAGTCTTAGCAAATTTCCAGAATATAATCCATTGCTTAGCATGTGTAGTCTTCACTGAATCTGAGGGTAGTGTGCAAAATGAAAGAAGACAAGAAAGAAAACAACTCCATGGTTTCTCTTATCTTTGGAATAAAAAAATTATCTGAATATATTTGGATAAAACTATTCAGTGATATGATGTCTTTAATCCTAAAATATTATGGATAGAAACCTACCAACATATTACTAGATAGATTTTTGGTTGTTAATAGCTTCTGTTCAAGTGGTAGCAAAACATCTATCTGGACAGCAAAGTTTTACATCAGTTATAATTGAGTTCATTGAGTGTAAATAAGAACTCTCTCACTGGAGATTTTAATTTGCCTTGGGTGAGTGAAAGATATTCTAATAACAATGTCCTTGGATCTCTCTATAAATAGGATTTTCAGGAGGCACAGTTTATATGTGATACTCCTTGGAAGGGGGAGACATTCATGTTATTTCTCAAGGTCACATCTACTTTCAGTAGGTGGCAGGTCCATTTATAACATATCATCACTCTAAAAAGTGCTGGATCAAGGTTTTAGCAGGTCATCATTTCGTCATCCAAAGTCAATGACTGCTGTCTGAAGATGTGCAACTCCAGCAAGGACGCTGAAATTTGTTACATGTGTCTCACAGTTCCCCTTCCAACTTCTGCCATTTGAAAGAATTAATGCCATGCCATTTAAAAAAAAATGTTTTATCCTGCATTATCTTCCCTGGTGATTAGTGGAGCTTTAATCAAGTAGGAGAGAAAGACCAGCTATTGAAACTTCTGAATACTGAAAAGGTCACAGTATCGCAGCAAACTCCTATAATTTACTGTCTCCTATTACACACTCTAAAAATGATCACATTCCCTTCTCAAAGGCAAAACACTATTTGACAAAGTCACCATACTACCTGAATCCAGATCTAATAGGACAAAGCTCGTAGAATTACATTATCTGTATCAAAGAATTATTCTGAAGATCATAGCATAAGAAAATTCAATCAAAGTTTGCAAAATTTAATTGATAATGATAACTGTTGTTAGGCATTTGAAATTGAAAGAATTGTGTATATTTGAAATTAAAGAATCATGTATTGCAACTAGGACAAAAATTGTTTTAACAACTTAGATGGCCTATGTGTAATGAGTAAAACCTTTCACTATCCAGACGCAACCATCACCCAAGAGATTCTCATGGACATCCTTTGCTAAAGGTAGCTTATTCCATCTACAAGGTGAGAGATTCCTCCATGATCTCCTACTATTCATTTTCTTATTTACTATGACTTTTCCATAGTAGTCTTACAATAGGCTTCTAACAATAGCATACAACTTATGTGGAAATATTCTTGATTTCTTAAGTCATGGTTCTATGGCTTGAGGACACATGGGGAGATCTTGTTTTTCTTTACTTTAAAGTTTTTGTTGAAGTTCTCTTTCTATGCTAGAGCAACAATGCTGTTTTCTCCTTCCAGACTCCAGGTCATAGCAACATTTTCTGGCCTGTAATGGACTCAAGTCTGGAGATTTGGTGCCTCTTTTCATAAGCCCCATGCATTTCCACTACCTGTGTTTTTCTGTGGCATTACCAAAACGCACACCCTGTGTTTCAAGTGGTAAGAAAACAGACTAAAGAAGGGTCATACATCCATCAGTGTTGTAAACTGATTCTTGATAGAGGTAGCTCTTTTTAAATGGTTTTGATTTTTACTTTACTATATTGTCACAGAAAGCTAAAATTAAGATTTTCAGTCCCCTTTCTTTTTCAAAATTCCACCATTCTAAACACAGTTAATTCTTCTCACTCTAATTTTTTACCAGCATATCTCTAAGAAATGTTAATAATGCTCTTTATTTATGAACTTCAGCCATGATCTAAGTTAGTAAACAATACTACATGTAAAGATAAATTTGTGTATGTTCTATAGCTATTAATTATGCAGATCAAGAAATATTAAGGATATCAACACATATTTTTGTATTTAGGTTAATGTACATTTTAAATGAAGAATATGAGATGATTTAGCAACAGATTCCTTACTAAAGTAATATGACCTGGGCATGGTGGTGCACACCTAAAACTATGGCATTTGGAAAGCTGAAATAGGATTATCACTGACAGTTCAAGGCCAGCTTGGGTTACGTATTGAGTTGAAGTCCTGCCTGAAACATATAGCAAGACCTAGCACAATTTTGGAAGTATGGCCATTTTGAACATTGGTTCTGCATATCCAGGAATGGGGATATCTTTCCATATTCTGAATTTTCCTCGATCTACTCTTTCAGAGTACCTCAGTTTTAATTTTAGAGTCCTTTCACTCCCTTGCTGTGGTTAGTTGCTAAGTATTTCATTTTTCCTGGTGCTTTTCTGAAGGATGTTAGTTTACTGATTTTTCTTCCTAGAGTATGGGTGTGAAGGAGCACACTGATTTCGGAGTGTTGACTTTGTATCCCTCCGTACTGCTGAATCTGGATACTAGTTCTAAGAGTCTTTCAGTGGAAGTTTTGTGTCCTTCTGTGCAGAGAATCATGACAGCAATAAATAATGATGATTTAACTTCTTCCTTCTCTATTCATATTTCTTTTATTTCTTTTTTCTTTAACTGCTCTAGCTAATGTTTTGAGAACCATATTAAACTGAAGTGGCGATGGTGAACATCTTTGTCTTATTTCTGATTTCAGAGAGAATGTTTACAGCTTCTCTTTTTTTTTCAAATGTCACAGATGACTTTTCTCACGTTGGGATAAGGACCTTCTATTCTTACTTTGCTCAGGATTTTTATCATAAATGAATGATGGATTTTGTCAAATGTTCTATTGAGAAAATCATGTGAGTTTTCTCTTTGCATCTGTTTATGTGATGAATTACATTTATTTGCTTGCATATATTGAACCATCCCTGCGCTGGAAGGAACCCTACTTTGATATGATGTATAGTCTTTTGATGATCTGCTGCATTCTGTGTGTCAGCATTTTATTGAGGATTTTTGCATTTTTTTTATTAAAAGGATTGGCCTATAGATTTTTTTGCTTGTTTGGGTCTTTTTTGTTGTTGTTGTTTTCTTTTAAAATCAGGGTGATGCCTGCTTACAGAAATCGCTTGCAGAGTATTGGTTCACTTTCCATTCAAGAAATTCAAATTATGTGGCTGGGGATTTAGCTCAGTAGTTCAGGTGGCACCTTCTGATTGCTTCTTTGGTGTTATGTCTTAAATTCTCAGTCTTTATTAATGTTGAAATTCTATCTCTGCTTTTTAAAATATCTCAGATTGCCTTGATGTGTACAATCTGAGAGTGTTGTACATATTTTCAATTAGTTTGAGTTTGAAAACTTCTCTGTCTTTCTTATTGAATTATCTTTAAATTTAAGTAACTTACTCCATCATTACTTTTGTCTAATTTTTTTCTCTCCTCCCCCTTCCCCTCTTCTTTTTTCTCTTTTCTATCCCTTTTACCTGTTCTTTTTTCCCTCTTTCTGTTTCTATTACAAATTTGGGATGATAGTGTTCTTAAGTATATTGTTATAAACAAGGTGTTATTACAAGAAATCCAAATAAATAATTATCAAAAACCTGCATACACACATATATACAAATAATTATTGCTTATCCGTTTTGGCTAGTGTCTGTAGTAGGAACTTTATGTGGTTTGCTTTAGTTAATTATCACACAAATCTTTCAGCTATTAATATGTCTAATGTAAGAGTAAAAGAGGATTCAGGTAACTAAGTAACTTACAAAGGCTCTTCCATCTAATGACTACCCAGGTTTGTATTCAAAATCTATTCACTTGATAGACATATTATGTTTTTTTCAGTGTACAGTATTACTGTCTACATAGAAATACCATACCATGTGCTCTTGGTATTCAAAGAGAACTTAGGCAACTGGTACAAGTAAAAAGCAATAAAAATGACTGAAATATTTTTAAATGTATAAAGACATGACATTTTAACTTACTTACCTTGAGAGTCGCTACACTGATGTTTGCTTCTGTACCTTGCTTTTCCATGTTCCACATTTCATCCTCATAGTGTATTTCTAAAGTTTCTTTCCCTTTAGAGCATCATTTTTCCCTGATGATATTTCATTTATAGTATCTACAAGTGGCAAGTTATGAATAATACAAAGTCTACACGATTGATTGTGCCACTTTTGCAATGCATATATTGATAGGGAGAAAATACATTATTTTCCACCCAAAGGACAACTGAAGCAGCACAGTAAAGTGTTGTCTCACAGAAAACATTATAGTTTTTATATCTTAAACACTTAAACTAGTGCTGTGCAGTTATAAGGAGTTAAGTGATAAGATCACCAGGGAGTCAATAACAGTTTTTAACAAGGAACTGATTTCATTGGATTTGAAA
>PVIR01005313.1:0-72597 GCA_004026965.1 Petromus typicus
GGTCCATCTTCAGAAAAGCTTTCAGACTTTCCCAGACCAGAGTCTATCATAGCCCTAATAAGTGCTTGATGCATCTTAAACTAGGAGACCACCTGTGCAGGGAAAGATGACTCCTTTGTGTCTCTTATGATCATCTCAGGATCTTGCTGACAAGTTTTTGTGAAGTTCAATACACTCTTTTAAAAAGGAAAAATAGTTTCTTCACAAAACTTGTATGTGACATCTAGAAAAAGCAAAACCCAAAGCCACATAGATATCTTGACCCTCCTTGAATTTCTCTGCACACTCAAAGGAGTATTGCACAGAGAGGTAAGTCCTTCAAGAATGATGCCCCCCTCCCAGCCTTCAGGCAGAACTATGCATTGAAGCACAGCAGAAAAAGAGTGAGGCTTTGTACTATTTTCCAATTCTTCAGAGAAACAGATTCCACCAGCTCTTCCTTGTTCAGTGGCTACATAACTACCTCCTTGATGATTTGTACTTCATGAGACGAACCCCTGTTGTTCTGCCCCATTGTCCCTGTCCCTCTCCAGCAGGACCAGGGAAAGGGAAGAATGACAGTGCAAGACCCCTTATTTAAAATTTTTTTAAAAAAAACTCAGTCTGGGTGTTGAAGAATTCAGATCATCAGGGCAGGAAAACCACTTAACACAATCCATCTCAAGAAAAAGCTGTCATTGCTCAATCAACATGCTTCTCATTGAAGGATTCCAAAACGGCAACAGCAGAGCAGTAAGCTGAGAGCAGATCCCGAGTGACAGACATGGAGAGATGGCAGAAGAGCCAGGCATTGATGAGCCCATGGCAGCCCATCTGTGGCATCACCCTCTCTTATTTCTTCTCAGCATGATCTTGCTCACATTTTTTTTTCCATTGGTTTACTATCTTCCCCATAAGCATATGTCTACCTTAACTAGCACCAGTATCTATGTCAGTCACAGAATGGGCAATCCATTTGCAGGAAGAGGGAAACAAGCAGTAGAAAGGAGAGAGAGGAAAGGAGAGAGTGGGAAGAAAACGGAAAGGGGAGGGCCCACAACTCTTGCACACCAAAGCCTTCCCCAGCAACTCATTTATCTTAGCTGCCTTATTTCCTCCATATTTCCTTGGCCCCAGCTTTCTCCTGACGGGTAGGAATAGGAAAAGAATCCAGATGAACACAACTGACATTCCTGAACCCTTGCTGCAAAAGTCTTGTCTGTGCCTGTCCTTCAGTACACAGAGACTCCTTTGCTTCAGCTAGAATATTCTGGTTCCAAGAAGCAGACACTTCATACTCTTCGTGAGACCAATTTTGGTTATAATGCTGGACCAGGACACGCCTGAAAAGTTCTCCTTCCATCCCCACCACCTGCCCTGCTCGAGGATCACCTGTCTCAGGGTGGCCCCTGCCTCCCCTTGAGCCTCTACTCCCACAGATTCTCATGGGTCCTGCTCACCTCCTCCCTCTTCAGGGGAAGTGTCTGCTATCAAACCCTCTCACTTTTCCAATCTGAATTCTCAGGGTGCCAGAGTGGCAGCTGTCCTCCACAGCACATCATCACAGGTGACTGCCCAGGCCGGTGGATTCACCAGGGGTCTCTGGCACCAGTAAAGGACAGGTCTCAGGATATATAACTTGGCTCCCCATTAAACCAGCACCCTGGTGGGCTCATTCCGTAAGACAAAGCCCTACGGGTGTGGCACTTGCTCACACTCCCGCAGGCAGTAAGCCTTAGAGTCAGTCAGGCTTAGCCCGGACTACAAGGTTCCTGCCATGAAGCCACCTCCAAAACAGGGAGAACAAAGTGTTTTCACCCACTTTAAAATCCAGAACTGCTCCTTCCCACACAACTCCCAGACGAGGCCCTGCTGGGAGGGCCTTGGCTGGCCAGGGCTGCCACAACAGAACAGCTATGGCTGGACACTCGGAAACATCAGAAATGTAACTATTTCACGGTGCTGGAGGCTGGAAATCCAAAACCAAGTACCAGTAGGGCGAGTCTCCTCCAGGGTCTCGGCGGGAAGGATTCACTCCAGGCGGCCTTCCTGAGCTTCGAGTCACGTTTCCTCGGCATTCTGCCTGTACTCGCCTCTAAAGTTCGTTTTATGAAGACACCAGTCACACTGGATTAGGGCCCACCCTAATGACCTCATCTTCACCTGATTACCCCTAGGTACTGCCGAGTCTGCTCTTACCTGCCCTCGCCTGGCCTCCTGCCAGCCTGACTATCCGGACACCTCTGCAGGCTCTTGGCCTGCTTCTGACAGATTCGCCTGACAGTAGTCAACATCCGGGTACTAGATCCACCTGCGGCGCACCGCGCAGACGCACTGCTTCACTGTGCGGGATTCTGCTCTGTAAGCCCTCGCTGCTCTGTTGTGTCTTGAGGGTGTAGCAATGAAGCCAGAATATATCGGTTCTCCAGATATGTGAGATAAATTTCACTTCTTTATAAAGTAGCCAGTCTGTGTTTTGTTTTCTGTTTTTTGGAGTTTTTTAAATAAAAGCACAACGGATGTGTCCCTCCAAATTGCTGACATGGTAAATTTTGAACTCTCAGCATGGTCCAGTTTTCAGTACAGCTACTTATGTAGCCTTGGGCACTTTTTTCTTTCCTCCTCCTTCTTTTTTTTTTTTTTTTAAGTACATGATACTATGGATTAAAAACCAGACCTACATCTGAGCTATCCCCCCACTCCTTTTTTTTTTACTTTTTAAGACATCTCACCACACAAGTTTAAATACCGTGGTTACTCTCAGTTGAGTGAGGCAAAGTACAAAGAGAACAATGAAGGATGGACAGGAGAGAAGGAGATGAATCTCTGTCAAAACAAAAGTGGTCCAAGGGGAAAAGCATAAGGGATGAGGAGGGTAAGGGGAAAAACGTAAAATAAGTAAATACACCATATACCTAATAACCTCAATGTAAACATTATATGCCATAACATGAGCTAAGATCAATAAGAATAAAAATGAGGATAGAGGAATTGGAGGGAGGAAGAGACAAGGGAAAAGGAGAATTAAAAAGAAGAAACAAGCTCTGGTATATACATAGTCATTCCCCAAGGTGATTGCAAACTGCATGAATTGCAAATATGTACAAATTTTTAAATGTTCTAAGTTTTTTAAAAAACACAAAGAGGAGCCAGAGATTTAGCTCAGTGGTCCCTGTGTCTACTGGCAAACACAAGGTCCTGAGTTTGATCTCTGGTAACCACACACCCCAATGCGGGCATAGTGGCACACACCTTAATCCCAACACTTGGAAGGGAGAGGCAGGAGGATTGCTGTGAGTTTGAGACTGGCCTGGGCTATATAGTGAGTTCCGGGTCAGCCTGAACTACCAAGTGAGACCCTGTCTCAAAAAAACAAAAGAAACAAAAAAACCATACAAGATCTCACTAAGTCTTTAGGTTGCCCAGGCTGCGTTCAAATTTGACATCCTCCTGCTTCAGGATCCCACGTAGCTGGGATTACAGGAGAGACCCACAGCACCCAGCCTCCTTGGGTACATTTTTCAACCTCTCTGAATTTTCATTTCTTCAGCAATAAAATAGTCAAAATTATAACTCCCTGGCAGAATCATGGAGATATGCATAAAAATGAAGCGATAAATGAGACGATATGCATAAAACATTACACTATACCAGGTAGTTAGTAAACATTTCAAATGTGTAGCTATAAAAAAGGTAGCTGCTATTACTATTATTGTCATCATCACAAATTTTGCTGAAAACTTATCTTAATAACAAAGTTGTTTCCTACCACTTCATAATTAAACTAGCTTCAGTTGTGTAGAGAATATTAATTAAATTTGAACAAGAAATCCAATGGCTGGATTTGTAAGTCAATAGACACTTATCAATCTATTAAGCAAAGATAATGATTTAGAATTGCCAAACAATTACTGAACATCAGTAGTTATACCATCTACCAGAAAGACTGTAGGATTGATTGGCAAAGTCCATTTTTATGGCTAGGATAGCTAACTAGATAGCTAGACAGACAGACAGACAGACAGATAGATGTGTATGTGTACATAATTATATTTTATGACCTCTTATTTATCCCTTCAGCTGTTGATGAAAATTTAGGTTGTTTGCACAAATGCTGATTAGTTTCCAAAATATTTTCACATGTATTATCACATCAGACCTTCGCAAAGGTTGGTATTGTCTCTATTTTACAAATGAAAATAGAGTTCAAAAGATTAAGTGCCTCACCTAAAGGTAAAGCCAGGATCTGACAGTCTTTATATAGATAATCATAATGTTGGTGGTACATATTTTATATGTATATGTACATTTACATAAAGTGTGTACTACACACTTTACACACCAATATACTTCTGTGCATATATCTATAGATACATATCCTGGTTTCTTCAAATATACATAGATACATCCATACATATGTTTATATATCCATATATGTGTGTATATATCCATACATATGTATGGGTGTATCTATGTATATATAAAATCTTAATACTGGCACTGCAACTTTGTGTGAAGCAGTAACAAGAAAAAGAGTCTTGAGAAGTCTACTGGATAGGGGCAGCTTGGCAGATAGCAAGGAAAAAAAGTGGAAATGAAATTGGTCAGTATAAAGAAGCAAATAGATGTCTTAGGAAGAAGGAAGAGAAGACAGAAAACTGGGCACTAAGCAGACAAGAGCTCTTTCCCATGACAACCCACAGGGCTGGGCTGTAGCCCAATGGTGCAGCAATGATTTCCGCACCGCCCAGGGAGCCAGAGGGTTGAATTCAGAAATTTTAAAGATTTGTTACATTTCTTCAACATAAAAACCTCCACCAAATCTCTAAACCCTTAAAAAAATCTGCTATCTACTCCAAAATTCTTGTGAGAGTGGCTTTTGCAGAGATATAAGGAAATAAAGCACCACTTCAGAGTTGACAAGGTCTTGGGGAGACTGGTACTGACAGAGGCACAGGGTCAGGCCAGAGGTGACAGGCAAACAGACAACCTCCCAGATCTTCAGGGAGCTGGGCGGAGGCAGAGATGTCCCCACCCAGGGACAGCAGCTGCTCCAATTTCATTTGAATTTCGGGGCCTGAGCTGGTCACTGACATTTGGATTACACAGACATTGTGAGTTCAAGGCCAGCCTCTAGTACATAATGAGACCCTGTCTCAGCAAACCGACAAATAATGCTTTTGAAGATTTATCTTGTCTGTTGTCCCTGAAAATCAAAAGTAATACTCAATATAAATTTTATTATTGCTGTTGTTGTTGTTGTCATCATCATCAGTAGTAGTGGTATCTAGCACTGGGGACTCATCCCAGGGCTTCTCACAGCCTCAGCACAGGTTCACGCCTGACTGACCCTCCCAGGTCCTACCTCTCGCTTCTTTGTTCCTCACTCTTCAAAACGTTGTCAGCTCATCTCTTCCAGCACAGCAAATAATGAGGGGAAAATGAATGTGGTAACAATAAAGAAAAAAGAAAACAAAGATTGTGTATATAGGGGGCAAGAGGATGCAGGGTAGGGGAGGAAAGGAAAAATGAGAATCAAGTCATGTCACATTCTGGTACAAACTCTTAATGTTGAATGTGATTATCATGTGTATTCATAATGTACCGATAAAGATAATTTTAAAAAGAAAAAAAAAATCTCTGTGGCATGCGTAGGATTTCATTTGATCAATGGAAGCTGTTGCTCTTCAAAGTGAGTTTGAAAACTACTGCTCTAGTCCTTGTAACTCGAGCTTATTTACATTTGAAACATATCTGACTGCTTAGTAATTCCCTGGCAGTTAGGTGGACCCAGAGTCATTTTGGTCATAAGAGCCACTGGCTTCATCTTTCACTTGCAAAGAAGTCTGAGGACTGGGAAAGGGTTTTTTTGCAGTATAACCAAAAATTATTCCATTTGAATGATCTCTTCATATCCCCACCTCTGGCTAATAACACTCCAAACAGCCTGCAGTGGTAGTGCACACCTGTAAACCCACATTCTGGGAGGCTGAGACAAAAGGGTCTCAAGTTCAAACCCAGTCTGAGGAACTTGGTGATTCAGTGAGACCCTTCTTCAAAGTATAAAGGGTTGAGAATGTAGCCCAGTGTGAAGGCGTTGGCCTTAATCTTCAGTACTAGAAAACAACAAGCAACAAACCAAACTAAAACCTCCAAACTGAAAAATCCCCCCACATAGCAATCAACAAGGCAATTGATGCCCTTTCCTTAAAGTACCACAGCACTGAGCTTAAGGTGTGTGTCACTACTATACCCAGCCTTGTTTTGACTTAACCCTACAATGGGAAAACATCACGATGGGATACAGCTGCTAGTAAGGATTGACTAAGAGGAGGCCCAAGGGAGTTCTAGGTATTAGTAATATTCTGTTTCTTCATAAAAGTTACGTTTGTCAAAATGCAGCAAATATATACTTCAGATTTGTAGACATCATTGATGCCAATTTTACATCCAAAAGGGGGGAATCTATTAGCAGATATTAAATTCTGACTTATGATAAGCATGCTGAAATATTTACAGGGAAATATACAAATATCTGCAAGTTACTTCAAAGTGCACTTCAGAAAACGAGATGGCTAGCTGGGCAATGTGGCACATGCTTGTAATCCTAGCACTTGGGAAGCTGAAGCAGGAGGATTTATACAAGTTTGAGGCCAGCCTGAACTACATAGCAAAACACCTCATCTTGAAAGAAAGAAAGAAAGAAAGAAAGAAAGAAAGAAAGAAAGAAAAATAAAACAGGATGGCTTGATGGATGGAGGGACAGATGGACAGACATACAACAAAGCAGTACAGCTGGTTAGGCAGGTACCTTTCAACTCTGCTGTATGTTTCCAATTTTACTCATAATAAAATGTTGAAAGAAAATTATCCTTTTCTTTTAGGAGAACATACTGAAATACTTTAGGAAGAAATTATCTGATGTTTGAGATTTGCTTCAGAATAACATGGAAAGCACATATGTGAGGCAGAATTACAGGAATAGGATTGGTCAGGGATTCATAGTTGTTGAAATTGGTAATAGGTATATGGCGGTCTATTTTACTGCTCTTTTTCTGGGTGTATGTTTGAAATTTCCCTAACAAAAAAAGTTCTAGAAATGAAGTTATACTGAATTAAAGTTTATACTGATAAAAAGTTTCCTCCTAATTTCTATTTTGCAACTATGATTAACTATGTCACAGGGGGCTGGAGTAGGCCTGGCATGGTGGTGTCCACCTGTGGTCCCAGAACCCAGCAGGCTGAGACAGGAGGATCACCACAAATTCGAGGCCAGCTGGGCTACACAGTAAACTCAAGACCTGAACTATACAGTGAGTCGCTGTCTCAAAAAAAATCAAACAACAAAAAGAAGTGGGCTGGAATATAACTCAGTGACAGATCAACTGCATAATGTACACATGGCCCTGAGTTTGATCCCTGGTACCAAAAATAAGTAAATATGTTAAAAAGTTTTATTTTAAATAATAATAAATTTTCCTCCTTTTGTTCTCTATAGTAACTGGGTCCTATATGAAAGAACAAAGTAGTGATTATAATCTCTTCAAACTGACTTAACTAACATTGTGCATATAAAGGTAAAGGCCCCATTCCTGTTCTGGAAGTGTCCCTCACTAGGAAGAATTGATGAGTGAGACTAAGTTATTAAATTGTGCTTGATGCTGGTTCTGGACAAGGGCACCCCCCAACAAGATAATACACCCACCACTTTAGGTGTGAAGCAGCTTTCCCAAGCCTCCCCCCCTTTGTTAAAGAAATCAAGGCCCAAAGAGCACAGGTGCACAGGGCCTCCCCTGTACGGTTTCCAAGTTTTCTGTCCTCAGGGTCACTACCTCTACTTCTTTCACTACTCAATTTCTAGCAAAACTCTAAAACTCTCATGTAGAAAAGAAAATGAGAGCCAGGGGTGGTAGTACATATATACCTGTCATCCCAACGCTCTGGGAGGGTGGGCAGCAGGATTGTAAATTAAAACCCAGCCTGAAAATTTAATGATGTAGTGAGATGCCATCTCAAAGTAAAAAATTTCTAAAGGGCCTGGAATGTAGCCCAGTTTGTAGGCCTTGGTTCAATCCCAATATAATTTTGAAGAGGGAGAGAGAGAGAGAGTGTGCATATAGAGCCCTCACTTTAAAAATTCATGAAAATGGAATTTCTCCTATATGTTCCCTATGTAATAAAGTTTAATTCAAAGAAACGCCCCCACATCCCTGTATTGTGATGTTTAGCCAAACCACCTCAGGCTTTACAATGGGGCCAGAAACATGACAAGGCCCGGCTCTGTTCCAAGATCCCTTGTCCTTCCTGCTTACCCTAAAGAAGAAAATCTCTCCCTCTCTCACTCCTTCCTTGCAGGGCTTTTCCCCTCAAAGTCTGCACTTTCTTGTAATATTTCAAAACATTGTCTTATGAATCTGGGTAAAACCTACACAAGCAAAGTTATGGAAAAGTGAAGCATTGTTCTTCAACAGTTCACAAGCCAACAGCAAATGAATGCCTGTGTGTTTGTTTGTTTTGGGTGAGAGCCCCAAGGGCTTACTCTGGCTCCTGAGCTCCTTTGCCCATACCTGCACCGGGGAACCTCCCTGCCCTGGGTAGAAAGAGTGTGGGTTATTGTTCTGTGAGTCGTACACTGTGTGGCGTTCTTCAAGTGCATTCTCCCAAGGGCAGGAGACAAGACTGGGGGATGGACAGCGAGAACAAAGGAAATGCATGGAGGCAGTGAGCAGCCATGGGGGCCTGATGGCTCGGAGGCCTGGGACGCCAGGCAGTGCGCTCTCATCATCACCCTACAACCTCAGCAGCAGTCTGCAGAGAGAGCCAGAGAGCATGAGAAAGCCAGAGGTCCTGGGGTAGCAGTCAGAAAGGGCTGAGATGGGTTCAGGGGTTCAGTTTGCCATCAGCGGGGAAGGGTGGGGGGGGCTGTGCATGGCAGACTGAGTCAGCCTGCCTTGGGGGTAAAGGCTCTTCCACTTTACAATTCACCCTGAGTTAGTAATTTGATATCTGTGGGTCTCAGTTTCCCCTTTTCAAAAGTGGGAATAATCATAGCTTTCAATGACCAAGCACTTTCCACAGACAGCTGGTGAGATACAACTGGACATAAAAACATCCGTTTTGTTACAAAACCTCCACTTTGTATCCTGTAACCTCCCCGTGAACTCGGAGTTTGTCTCCTTGGGAAATGTCCACCCAACCGATGCTCACAGCCACAGATTGTGTTTTTAAAATGCACTATTCTGTAGGAACCAGTGATCTAATCATTGCTATTAGCTTCTGTAACAACTGGTTTCTGCACTTTGACAATAGAATGATCTAATCACTTCTGCATAGAAACATCTTGGTAACAGGTGGGGGAGTAGTAGATTTTGCCTTTAAATACTATGCCTTAGTCAAACACAGGGCCCTTTCTCCTGAGCTTGTCCTAGGGGAATGGATCCCAGCTGAGTAATAAAGCTCTTGGTTGGACTTTGAGATCTTATCATATTCTGAGAGATTGTCAGTAGTACTTGGTCCCAACAAGCTCCTGTTCTGAGATTTGCGTATTGAATCTCTATGGCAACTGTATGTGTAGATGTAGTCCTACCTCCATGTTAAAAAGCTAAGTAAATTTCTCAAAGTCATACTGTTGAGTAGTGGTGTCCAGCCACAAGCCACATGTTCAGTCCCCAGAGTTTGTTAAAACGTAGGTTCTCTTACCTGCCTTTTGGGGTTATTGTACAATACTGCTCATTCTAAGACCCCTGGGGTCCCTAAAATGGTTTTAAGCAGTATCTGAACCTGCAGGCCTCATTCATCCAAGAATGAAACCATCATGAATAACCAGCCAATGACTAAGTGTCCTTGTCCCTGTTCTGTTGTTATAAAAGAATATTTAAGACTGGGAAATTTCTAAAGGAAAGAGTTGTATCTTGTATCTTGTGTCTCATGCTTCTGGAGGCTGAGAAGGCTAAGACCAGGCAGTGCTTCTGGCGAGGGCCTCATATTGCTTCATAACATGGCTCAAATTGGGAGTGAAGGTGGGCAGATAGGAAAGAGGAAACAGCAGCTGAATTCGCACTGTAACTAATTTGTTCTTACAAGAAAAGCATTAATCCACTCATGAGGACTCTGCCTCCAAGATACAAATACCTCCCACTAGACTTCGTCTGGCAACACTGAGAAGATACGGTCCTAACACATGAACTTTTGAGGGACACATTCCAGAACACCAACTAAGACATAAAACAAACTTGGAAAAGAATACCAGGACACAGGGAAGGAAGTTCAGATACTGGAGCCACAGAGACCACCAAGACGCTAATGGAGGCTGTGGGAAGCAGGTACGGTGGCCGAAGGAAGTCCATAAGAAGTGACTTACGAGAAACTACAGGAAGGGCCTTCCCCAGGGAGCACACTACTGTCACATAAATGATGATAGTCCTGAAAGAAACTGCAGGCTAAAAGTACCTAGAAGCTAAGAAGTTGGCTTTAGCATTGTGATATTGTAAAATATATATTTGGTCTTCTTCCCAGTTCCTCAAAACAACTGCTAAAATCTTTGGACTCTCTAGAGTGCTAAGAGTGAGATGTCTGTGGTTGGGAGCCCTCGGTAGATTCAGGGTTGCAGCTAGTTGCCATAGAGTCAATCGTGTGATTAGAGTTGGAACGTTCAGTCCCCTGTCTTGACAAACCTCACGGGAGGAGACAGTGCCTAGAGCTGACTTAATCACCAGTGACCATGCCTCCTAAAGAGACCTTCACAACAACCCAAAAGGAGCCCAGCATGTTGCTGAGGCAGAAAGCTCACAAATTTAAGCCCAACCCAGGCTACTCAGCAGGAAACTATCTCAAGACAAAAAGTAAAAAGAGCTAGGAATGTAGCTCAGTGAAATGCCCTGGGTTCTGGGTTTAATCCCCTGTACTAGGGGAGTCCAACCTAGACTGGATCAATCGGCTCTGCTGCAGAGAGCTGAACACTCAGAGATACCTGGTAGGTGGTCCACGCAGAAACCCAGGAGACTGCTCACCCTCCTGCCTTACCTCTGCCTGTGCCTCTCTTCATCCAGCTGGCCACCCATGTCCTTGTAATGTCCTACTCAGGTAATAAAATGCTTCCTTGAGCGGACCATGGAAACCCAGTTCATGGCTGGCCCATCAGAAGTGCTGGTCACAGTCTACCACTTGTGACTGGGACAAAGGGGGAGTCTCGTGGGCTGAGCCTTCAACCTGTGGGATCGGACACTACTCACCAGACAGCGGCTGGAGTCCCTTGGGGAGCTGCTCAGCGTGTAGGGAAAACCGTACACATGTGGGAGGAGGACAGCTGTGCTGAGTACTGTGGAAGAAGGGAAAGTAGGTAGAAACTCTGTGGTTTGTGTTATTTTCTATGTCCTTGGGATCACCCAACTCGGGAAGGCTGAACAGTATAGACAACGCAGGCAGACGCCAGAGAAATGTCTATGATGTTGCCCAAGAGAATGGTGTAGAGAAAGGATTTTTTAAAAGCCGGGCCATTTTAACTCAGGATTAAACTTAGGACAACGTTCAACTGCTGTTTCTTGGGTTTATATTTCTGTCTAATATAACCTCTCCCTGAAGAGACTAACAGCAAAAAGCCCTTAAACCGGCAGACACCACACATTTAGGGTAGTGAAAGCAAGGAAGTCAAATGGGTGCGCAGTGATGCGCCCACTTCTTTGTCATGGTTTTTGGTACTGGGGATCAAACCTAAGACCTTCACACTGAGCCATACACATCTCCACCTTGTTTTTAATTTTTTATTTTTGAGACAGGTTCTGACTAAGTCACTAGGTTGCCCAGGCTGTCCCTCAACTTGCCAATCTCCTATCGGAGCCTCCCAGAGGGCCATGAATTCAGCTCTAGGAAATGAGTGACAAACAGGCCAGGACACTACAGCATACGAGATAAAAAAGAAATAAGGGGAGTTTGCTGAGGCTGCAGAGTGACCAGCAGGTAGACCAGGAGGAGGTCTGTGCACTGACTCATGCTGTGACCCTGGGAGACCCGTGGGCCAGGAAGGATCCAGAAGCTCAGTTTATACGCACTGCAGGCTGACCACACCCCATGCCAGCACAGGGTGTCGCCTGTGACCTTCATTCTGGCCGCCCATGGAGTGAACCTAGGGTGTGTCTCTTTCTCCCTCTGCCTCTATCCACTGAGGGAGATATGAAGGAGAAGAATTTCTGCATTTCTTCTAGAAATGCTCTAGCTGGAACCAGAAGCTGACCCTGACAAGCTCCGCAATGAGCAAGGGGGGCAAGCAAGCTAGCAAGTGGAGCTGGCTCAGCCCTCAGCCTGGACAGACGTCCCCAGGGAGCCATGGGACAAAGGAGTCCAGGACCTCCAAGGTGACAGGCAGAGGCCTCCCAGCTGGCTTGTGGAGCTCAGGAGGAACAGGCCTAGGACTTTCATGCCTGTTGAGCAGAGCAAGATGATACTTGTCTCTCGCCAATGTCTACTGCTCTGCACAGCTGGGCTTTGAGACCTATGACTAGGACTGCTTCTACCAGGCAATGAGGTCCCAAACAAAAGCAGAGGTAGAAATCAGGGAAGTGTCTTGCTGCATTAAACTGTGCATCGAAATCAGCCTTTATGCCTTCTGTTATTGAAATAAAGGTCACAAACAATGTTCTACAAAGAATGGCAATTACACTCATGAAGCACTTAATGACAGGGACACAGTCAGAAATGCATCATAAGGTGATTCTGTCATTGTGCAAACACTACACCAACCTAGGTGCTCTGTAGCCTCCTACCCACCTAGGCTATGAGAGATGTGCATGCACACATGTGCTGTGTATCCTGCCGCTCCAAGGGTCAAGGCAGGAGATTAAATCAAACACTAGGAAAAATGATGCACTCAAGAGACATCACAAGGGCACAAGTTGTTTGTTGTGATTTAGTGGGTTTTTGTTTGATCATTTTTTTTATGGTTCTGGAGATCAAACCCAGGGCCAGGTATGTGGCAGGCAAGGATACTCCTATTGAGTCACCTCTCCAGCCCAGCATGTTTTATAGTAGACAGTTTTTATAAAGAAGTGTCATTTTAAAACAAGAATAAGTACATAGTATATGCAATGGAGTATTATTCTGCCATAAAAAAGACAAATTTGACTCATTTGTAGGAAAATGGATGCAGCTTGAGACTCGAAATACAATGAAATAAATCAGAAGCACAAGCTTAAACATCACATGGCTTCTCTTATATACAAATAAAGTAAACAGCAAAATAAAAGACAGATAATAGGAAATAGTAAAATAGAAATTTTGTTCTGGGATGGAGGGAGAAGATAGGGAAAAAAGAATCAGGAAAGAGGATAACAAAAAATTAACAAGGGTTATGTATGTATAGCAACTCCCATAATAAATGTAATTATCATGTGTTACAAACCATATACTAATAAAAAATGTATTATTCAGGAATGAATACTCACCCTTTGGTAATCAATCATCATGGTTTTAATTTTGTTTCAGGCAAAAATCAATGGGTGATAAAAAATGTAATGAGTAAAATTTTTTTTGAAGAAAAGTAAATATGTAGTATAGTAAATACATAACTAATAGCATAGCTGTTTCTCTTCATTATCAAGTATTTGTACCATACATACCTGAACACACTATCTCCACATGCCTGGAGGCACAGTAGGTTTGTTTTCAGAACATCATTCGGGTAATGTGTAGTCCCCAAACCTGTGACAACTACTAGTCCCTAGGCAACAGGAAATTTTCAGCTCATTATAATCTGATATATAACATATGCAGTCCATCTTTAACTAAAATATTATTATGTAGTGCATGACTATATACCATTCAATTTCTGAATGTAAAAAAAGAAGAGCCAGATTAGGTAAAATGTTAAATATGCTATACTTCTTTCATGATTGTTTTGTGTAACACCATTAAAATTGATTTATAGATGATTTGTAAGTAGTTTCACATTTCCAAAATACCTAGTGTGAAAGAAATATTTTTTAAATTGCTCTTTCATCTCTTAACAATGACTTGTTTGAGACCAATTTCCTTATCAACCATAGATAAAAACAAGAAGCTGAGATTTCACTAAGAGTTAAATAAGTTTTCCCAGAAGCCAAGCAAAGATGGGTATTAACACCTGGGGTGCAAACACTATGACTCAGGCACAGATAAAGTAAATCAACAAATATTGAGTGTTTACTCTGGGCAAAGCAAAATGCATTACCTGGCAGTGACTGTACACTTGGTAAAAAAAAATTCTGTGTTGACTGTATCCAGAAAATCACTTTAATGATAAATATATACATTTTCACATAAATTTCCATATTAATAATGTGATTTAAATAGATTAATGTGAAAATTATTGCATCCTATAGGAAATAATTTTTTGAGGTTGACTGTACTTCTCCCCCAGTCATGAACAATGCTGTGACCATTATCCTGCCCGAGAAAAGAACCACATTATTTTTATAGAACATGAAGAGCTCCAAGCAACCTGAAAGCAAACTGGAATTTATTGTGCTAGAAAAGCACATTAGCATAAGGCACATTAGCACCTTGAAGCCACTGGACTCTAGTTTTTTTTTTGGCAGTGGCCGCTAGGCCTATTTCCCTCCTTTCCACAGGGGCCATCTCACAAAACTGCCATGCGGGATCCAAGAGAGGCTCAGAGCTGACATTCAGGAAACCTCAGTGAAACATGCAGAGTGAACACACACTTCTCTCCTAAAACAAATGGACAGAAACTGAGGAGAACAGGGGGTCGGAGAAGAGCCAATAACTCCCAAGGAATGGCATCTAGCTTTCAGGTGATGGCAAGGGACTGGAGGAAAGGTAGTGGGTGTTGGTGAGAGGGACAGCAACAAGAAACAAGTTGAGCTACTCCCAGAGAGGCCAAGATGACTGAGGTGTTGAGGCCTCAGGGCCCAGAAGGTGTGGGTAAGCCATAGGGGAAAAGGTGGCTGAGCAAAAGGCTGAGGCAGCAGGATGGAGCCCAAGTTCCCTATGACTTCAAGTAATAGCCAACTCCCAAATTTTCATCTCTCGAGGCCGTTAAAGCAGAGTCTCTGGAGGACTTAAGACAGAGAGATGTGAGGAAGATGGGCAGAAGCTGAGGACCAAAGCAGAATTCTGTGATGGGCTGCAGGCTTCTTGCTGAGAGCTGGCTCTTTCTCCTGCCCTGCTCTGAGGTGCTGACACCAACTACCCTTTCTGTGTACTTCTAGCCCAGCCCCACACAAAAGACCAGGGTTCATGTTTAGAGAAAATGAACAACTTCAAAGAAAAGTTTCCATTTGAGGTACCTGCCCTCAAAAATCCAGTTAGGCACTCAGTGACTGCAGTTCAGTTGTCAGCCTGTAGGTTAGAGCCTGGCTTCTGAATCTCAGCATACTCAGGATCCAGAGGCACCAGCAGTGTCCTATCTCCAGCCCGAATGCCTCATAGCAAGGCAAACATGGGAAGGGAGAACTCAGAGAGTCATTTTCCAGTTACTGAGACAGAATACTTGACATCCACAGCTAAAAGAGGAGAGGTTTATTTTAGCTCACAGTTTCAATGTGTTCAGTCCATGGTCACTAACTCCAACACGGAAGCAGCATAGTGGAAGTTCGTGACAGAGGAAAACTGCTTAAATCATGGTTTCCAGGAAGCAAAGAAAGAAGAAAGGAGCCTGAAACAAGGACATATCTTCCAGGCCATGTTCCCATGACCTGCCTCTTCTTGCCAGGCCCACCTCTGAAAACAAGAAATTTTGGGGAATATTTCAAATCTGTGCCATAACAATACTTAGTATTTATTGAATGAATATATGAGTTTTTCCAAAAAGTAGGTAGTCTAACTTTTCTTTCATTTCTTAGTAGATGCAAAAGAGATGCTCTTGTCCTTAGTCCAAAAATGTCTCCATTTTCTCTGACCTGCCATGTTGATAGTCTTCTAAATGTTTATTTGAGTTACAGATTGGAAGACATGCTACCCTGGAAAGGAAAGGAGGATAATGAAAATGAATCTGCACATGAACGTCCTCTCACCAACTTCTCCTTTGAGCTTTCCCAGCCATTCAGACTCCCTTATCCTTCCAGGCTTGGTTCCTGTCTATCACTAAGAGAGATCTCCTTCATGATTCATTCCCGCCACTCAACCTATAGTATAGTGTAGTTCACAAGGCTCCACCTATGACAGAACATATTATCAGAAGATAACTGTTATAATCTTCTCTTTTGTAATCAAATCCTTTATAATAGCTTCTTTCTCTGTGAACTTATATCTCATCTTCCCAGCATCATTATAAGTTACTGGGCAGCAAATTTGGTCTCATATTTCTTTTCTTTTGCTCTACCCTGGTAAAACTGATGGGACATGAAAAGTTCTTTCTAAAGTTGTCCACTCATAAGCCAATAGCCTTTAACCACCCCATCAGTTCATTAAGAAGTAGAGTAAAAGAGTATAAGAATGTCAGAGAAAGAAAGAGAGAAGATTGGGCAAGGCAAAGAATATGAGATAATCAAGCAGAAAAGACTGAGCCAAGACAACCCTGATAATAGGTTGAATTTCACTGGAATTCTGAATGAATTAAAAGGCCACAACTGCTAAAGGAAAAAGAGACAGTCATTGTGATCCAGTTCAGCAGTTTTCTCACTGCCTTTTCACATATATTTCACTCCTAGGCAGTACAATCCCCTAGACACAATCTCTAACATACTCCGACAAGAGTGTCCTGGCACTGGAATAATGTTGGATTGAATATGACTTGAAGCAAATAAATACCCACCCAGATATCTTAGAACCCCAGGTTCTCCAAGCTGGAAAAGCTATTCTATCTAAAATAACCCTAAGTAGATAGGGTTATTTTTCCAAGCCTAAGATCCAATGTCTCTTTACAAAACATGAATGACTCTGGACATGCTATGAAATAATCTATAAGCCTGTGTAAACTTTTCTGGGAAGAGGAAGTATAAGTTCATCAGGTGTTAAGGGGTCATGCCGCCAAAAAGATACAGATCACTACTCTGGGCTAAGTCTTTGATGTCACAGACCAAAGAGCTCTGACCCAGAAGTTTAGGCAGTATGTCCAAGGAAATATAGCCAGTGGTGAGACAGCTGCATCGTGACCCAGTTTCCCTGACTCCTCGCTGCCATTTTCACCTGCACTTCCACCCTATTCCTTTCTTGATATAAAGAGATTTTCTTTGCGGCACCATTTTCTCTAACAGGATTTGACCTGTGGTGTTCCGGATGCTTTGCTCTGTTACATTTTAAGTATCTTCCATTTGCCTGCTTTCCTTCACCCTAATGATGCCCACAGAGATGTAATTTTCTCACTTCTCTTTTTCTATTACCACCTTAGCTGGCCTTTTCTGCTACACGTGGCATGTCGCTGGGTGCCCTTTTGTCCTCCCGTTCTGATTTTATGAGAAGTATTTATTTCCATGTTTTCTGTATTTGCCTGGATGTATTCTTACCGAGCTGATGGTAAAACTCTTCTGTCTCAGCAGGAAGCTGTTGCTCACAGCAATTACGCCTGCTGTCTTCCTTTTCATTTTCCTTCAGCTCTTGATGAAATTGTGCTTCCAGAAACCCTATGAGTCCCTTCTCAGACTCTTACATAACTCAGTGTATTCAGCCATTTCTTTTCCATCTATATATTTTTTATGTTTGGTTGGGCATTTGTCTTATTTTTTTCCAAATAATTTGGTGGCCATTTGATCTGCAGTTTCTCACACTGAAGATGATCTCCTATGTCCACGTGGGTGGCTCAAGATGCCAGAAGACCCAGCTGTATCACTTGCTGTACAATAAGTCTGTGAACCCACCAGCTGTGTTGTTTGTAGGCCTGTTTGGCTGATTCTTTTTGGTTTTTATATTTTTTATTGTTTACTTTGGGGGGTAAAGGAATGTTACTTTGGGGTACATTAGGGCTAAAATTTGACAAGTGTTCTTCTGTTCCAAGTTACAATATATCCTTTCTACCTTTCAAAAGCTTAGTTCTTAAGTAAAGAGTGTGTGTGTGTGTGTGTGTGTGTGTGTGTGTGTGTGTGTGTGTCTGTGTGTATGTCTGTGTCTGTGTGTGCATGTGTGTGTGTGTGTGTGTGTGTGTGGTTTTGGGAATGATTCTAGATTGTATTAATCAGCTTTTTGTTGCTGGAACAAAATACTTGAGACAATCCACCTAAAAGAAAAAAATTTAGTTTGGCTCATGGTTTTGGAGGGCTCAGTCCATGATAAGGTCACTTGGCCCTGTTGCTTCTGGGTTTATAGAAGGCAGCACATAATCATAGAGAGTACATGGCACATGGCAGAGAATAAAAGAGAAAAAGTAAAAGAGGGTAGAGTCTTAATATTCCCTTTAAACCCATGTCTCTATAACTAGAAGGCTTCTAAATAGGTCCTCCATAAGCTCCTCCATCAACCAGGAGACAAGTCTTTGACATAGACCTTTCAGGAACACTGGTCCAAACCATAGCACAGAGAATATTTCATTGGAACTAAAGTACAGTTTCAATGTCTTCTCTAGAAATCAACATTTGAGGACACATTCTCACTTTCACTACCTCCACCTCACCCGGCCCCATTCCCTTGTCCTATCTTGTTCTAAAGGTTAATATTCAAGCTTTTGACAGAAGCAATGGTAAAAACAAGACAGAAATCAGGCCTTCATATATAACAGTAGTGCTCAGAACAGGCCAAGAGAATCATGAAAAGGGTTGGGAATAGCAGTGGGTGCCAGAGGAAAAGATATAGAACCTGGTGGCACCTTCTTGGGGCTGTGAATTGCCTACATCTCACCTGGTCTCCTCTGTGTGCCATGATAGCATGGTGAACTTTCACTGCTGCAGGGTACCACCATAGTTTGATCAATAAATAGGCTGTATTTTTTCTGTGATTGAGAACACATTCTGGCAACGTTCGTCAAATAAAACATTGGGTTGACTGGATTACAGTATGCAGCCTGGGATCTGGTACAAGTTTCTGCCAGTAGAAGGAGACAGATATGGTATAATGTCAAGCCATTCTGGAAGGCAGAGCCCAAGTCCAACATAACATACCTGACCTTTGCCCTTAGGAATATACAAGATGGCGACCAGGGATCAGCTGTAAGCAAATGGCAAATAAATACTATGCTGCCTGTCAAAAACTTTTTTTTCATTTTTCTTCGTCCTCCTCTTCTTCTTTCTTATCCTTATTCTTTTCCACCTGTATGGTAGTACTCATCTTCAGGTATGCCATAAGAAAAATTCAAGTATTCACCCAGGCAAGGTGAAGTATACCTATAATTCCAGCACTCAAAGGCTGAGGAAGGTCTATTGAAAGTTGAAGGCTAGCCTACACTACACAGTAATATAGTCGAGGATGCCCTTGAGCTCATGGTAGTTCTCCTGCCTCAGCCTCCCATGTGCTGGGATTACAGGAATGTCCAGTTATGATCCCTATATTATATACAAGAAAACTAATGTTAAAAATAACTTTTTAAAGCCAGGTATGGTGAGATGCTCCTATAATCCCAGCACTCAGGAGGGTGAGCAAATGGACTGCCACAAGTTCAAGAGTGGCCTGGATTATATAGTGAGTTCAAGACTAGCCTGAACTACACAATGTGATCCTCTCAAAAGAAAAAATTTTTGAGACAGTTCCCCACGTAGTTCAAATTAGCTTTGAACTTACTATGAAGCCCAAGCTGCCCTTGAACTCATGGCAGTTCTCCTGTCTCAGCCTTTTAAGTAGGATTACAGGTGTATACCACGATGACCAGCGAGAAATAAGGACAGGAAATGGAAGAAAAATTTGAAGCTAGAATTCCTTCATTACACATAATGCATGAGTGCAAATGTGATTTTTAAATGTTATATAATGAAATACATTTCGAAGAAACGGATAGTTCAGTGAATATTATCTTCTAGATGACCAGTGACTGGTATTACAAAATCATGCATGGGTAAGAGATCCATTCAAAGAACAAGGTAGATTAGTGAGCTTTACAATAACCAAATATGAAAACTTAACTGACATGATTTCTTAGTTCCTATTATAACTAGCCTTTGAGAAAGTACCTCTTTGGACTGGGAATATGGCTCAGCAGCATTTGTTTAGCATGCCCAAGGTCCTGGGTTTTATTCCCAGCACCGCAAGAAGCAACATTATCTCTTGTCAAGTGTCAGTGTAAAATCAAAGATAAATATTCATGATTATCTGAAAAAGCTATTCTTCTCCTTTCTATCTACATAACTGTGTTAAGCTGGATCTTTTTCATATAATTTAATCAAAACAATATATCCAACAGATGGGCTGCAGAAACTGACATGAGAATTGAATTACCTTCTACTAAACCAAACATTAAAGAGATTTACAAAAGCATAAAACAATGCCTCCCTTCTCTCTAGTATATTTTTGTCTCAGAAATGAAACCTTAATAACAATTTAAGTAATGGCTTTGTTACTGTTTTAATAGATATTTTAATCTTTTAATCTCAGTTTTAAATATAAATGATATAAATATCATTATATTTATATATATCCATATAAACAAAGTCTCTCAGGAATTTTCAATAATTTTTTTTTTGAGACAGTGCTCATTTTATAGTTCAGGCTGGCCTTGTGCCCAGTCTTGAACTCACAGCAATCCTCCTGCCTCTGCCTCCCAAGTGCTGAGATTACAGGTGTGAGCCACCATGGCCAGCACTGTGGTATGTGGTGCTGATTGCTGGTGGGCATGAGTCTCCACACTCTGGCATTGTTGTTTGTGGTTACCGGGGATCAAACTCTGGCCCTTGCACTTGCAAGGAAGGTGCCAGAACCACTGAGCTAAATCCCCAGCCCATCAATAATTTTTGAAACTGCAAAGGGATCCTGAGACCAAGATTGAGTACTGCCATAGAAACAACTAGCTATATTAATATTGGTGAAGTAAACTCTAAGACAATAACCACTGTAAAGTATAGAGAAGTCCACTCATATAATGATCAAAGATTCACTTCACCAGGAAGGTACAACAATAATAATTTGTAGGCACTTCTTAAAGAAGAGAATCAAAATACACTAAGCGAATAAATACATAGAAAAGAAACTGATAAATCCTCTACTATAATAATAGAACATCTGGTCCATCTCAGGAGAATGAATCCAGAGAATCTGTCTGTCAGGAAGAAAAGGATGTGACCTTGGGGACAAAGATGAACTCACCCTCCATCTCCAAAGGTGGGGAGCACTTAAAATAAGAAATAAGAACCGCCAGGCGAGGGCTGTCATTAGGTTAGGGGGTGCCAAAAGGTTTTGGGGAGAAATAAACTAGCCTAAAGAGCAGACCTTGGCCCGGGACAGAGTTCCTCTGGCTTGCAGGACCTGGAGCCTACGTCAGCAGGGCAAGTGGCGAAGATGGCCTGGATGCGCATCTGAGCACAACTGCAGGATGTGGGCCAGGCGAGATCTGAACCCTGGATCTAGGAGTTAAGGGATAGCCATTTCTCCCCACATTCCCAGGGAACATCTCCAAAACTGACCATGGTTTCTAGGCAGAGAAGTCAATGGTAGATTTTTAAAACTTCTTATCAAACAGAACCTGTCCTCTGATCACAAAAAGATTTGATGTTGTAAGGTTAGAAGTCAATGACAAAGAGATACAGGAAAGAGAACCCCAAGCATTTACAAATTTTAAAGAGTACAATTCTAAGGGGCCTGGGATGTATTTTAGTAGTAGCACACATGCTTACCATGTACAGGGCCTGGGTTCATTCACCAGGATGCAAAAGGAATATTCTTATTACTCAAGAAAAAATGTAAATTTGGATAGACTCAGACCTCAATAATAGTGAAAATTCTATGAATCAAACCTTGTGGTGAAAATAATATATATATAGAGAGAGAGGCCAGAGATATGGCTCAGTGGTTCTTGTGCCTGCCTTGCAAGCACAAGGTCCTGAGTTTGATTCCCAGTAACCACATAAAACAATGCTGGACGTGGTAACTCACACCCACCAACAATCAGTAACACAATCACCATGCGGGGTGTGGTGGCTCACGACTATAGTCCCAGCACTCGAGAAACAGAGGCAGGAGGATTGCTGTGAGTTCAAGGCTGAGCTCAGGGCCAGCCTGAACTACAAAACAAGACCCTGACTGAAAAAAAAAAAAAAACTAGGAGAGAGAGAGAGAAAGGTATATTCTATACCAGAAAATTATAAAGCATAAAAAGAAACATAAGAAAAATTTAGGACATATAAAAAAAATGAAAGAAGGAGATAAAAAATATAAAAGCAGAAATTAATGAAATAGAAGATAGGTAATGAAAGCCAGGTTTCATTATATGATAAGATTAAAATAAACTGGTGAGTCTAATTTTTTTTTAAGTCAGCAAGCAGGAAGACAAATTAAGTTTGTCCCCTGCTTTCTTCCTTCCAGCCTCAGCTCACCATTCCCATTGTCCAGCCCTCCTCTGAGCTCTATGCAGCTGATCGAGTGGGTTGGAGATGAGATGCCTACCTACCCCCAGCATAGGTAATTACTATGTACTGCAGACAGGTACTAACAGCATAAAAATTTAAAATGAAATTATATCATAGGTGAGCAAAGTCTGCACATGAATATATGAATTAGGTGATTTCACAGAGTCTGTTGAAATTCTGCAGAGTTCACTACAGGTCCTGCCTGGCCTGACCCTGTGATCTGACCCTGGTGTGTGTGTGTGTGTGTGTGTGTGTGTGTGTGCGCGCATGCATTAGCGTTTGTGTGTTTTAGAAGAGATCAAGTTATTATCACTACCTAAAGGAAGATGAGCCAGGTCTGGTAGTGCCAGCCAGCCTATAATCATAGCACTTGGAAAGCTGAGGCAGGAGATGGCAGGTTAAACCCCTACCTGGGCAACATGGCAAGACCCTATCTCAAAATAAGAAAAGGATGGAGATGTAGCTCAGTGGAGATGAAGCATATCCTTGGTTTCAATTCTTAGTACTATAAAAATGATAGTAACAAGAATTAATAAATAAAACAGAACAAAAGCAATAGCCCACAAAACTCCAAAAAATAAAACAGTGCCAACCTGAAAGTTAAAAGACAGATAGGCAAAAGACAGGTGGGCAGCCTGGCCCTCAATGTATCTCAGCCAGTTCTGTAACTGCTATACAGGTGGGACATCAGGTCCTGAAGGGCCCTCCTTGGCTGCAGAAAAACCTTTTTCTTGTGCTGTGTGGGGAATTTCCTTTTGGTTTTTGTAATTTCCATGTTTGTTCTGTTGCTTTGTGACACCTTTTCTACCGAGACCACACCCTCCTTCACAGTGCTCAGCATTGCTGTAGATGGAGGCTCACTGACCTGCGCTGTCTCGACATGTGTAGACCAGAAATAAAACCCTCACCCGAATCATCTAAACCCCAAGGTGCTGCTTCGGGGAAGACTAGAGAACTGCAGAGCAAGTGCAGTCATCTCTGGCTTCATGATCACCGAGGACAAACAGTATTTCAAAACCCTATGTGTGGGGCCGAGAGTCATTGCAAGCCACACTGCCCATCATAAATGGGGACAGAAGCCCCAGCCCAGAACCTTCCATCTGTTACTCATGTATCTCGAACCATAGCTAGGCAAACTTTTAAAACAGAAGTCACAGTGGTTCATTTCCTCTACCAAAAGCTGGTTAAAGTCCTTTTGACACTCAAAATGATATCATTATTATTTTTTTTTTTTGAGACAAGCTCTTGTATCTTAGCCTAGATTGGCCACCCACCCAGGATCTTCCTGCCTCACCCTCCGGAGTGCTGAGATTATAGATGCTCCATGACATTTGGCTAACTTTAATCTTCCAAAATGTTGAGGAGAAACCTTTACATTCCAACTTATTGGAAACTCAATTTAGAATTCAACTTAATGCAGAAATATTCCTCATTCAATAAACATCATTAACTCATTTTAGTTAAAAGACAGGCTGAGAACTGCATGTTCTGCTGCTTTATATAACCATTAAAAAGCGAAAATGGGTCTGGAGATTTAGCTCAGTGATTCTAGCATCTGCCTTGCAAGCACAAGGTCCTGAGTTTGATCCCCGCTAACCACATACCACAATGCCAGGAGTGGTGACTCATACCCATCACCAATCACTACCACACACACCATAATGAGTACCACATAGCACAGTGCCAGGTGTGGTGGCTCATGCCTGTAATCCTAGCACTCAAGAGGCAGAGGCAGGAGGATCGCTGTAAGCTTGAGGCTCTCCTGGGCTACACAGTGAGTTCAGGACCAGCCTGAACTACAAAAGCGAGACCCTGCCTCAAAAAAAAAAAAAAAAAAAGGCAAAAATGGTCTAAATTGATTGATATTGCTCTTAGGATAAAGACTTTATAATGTATACTTTGATCATTTACCATCACCAAAAGTAAGTGGAATATGTGCCTGTGCTCATTTAATTATTAAGAAAAAGAATATCATTTCCCCCAGTCATTTGTTCAACATATGAGAACTTCAACTTAAAATAGAATTTTCTTCTGTTTTAATATCTGAGTATAATGAAATCTCCATAGATTATTATTTTTATCTTAAATTTAGATTGGTTTTTTTTTTTTTTTTTTTGAGACAGGGTCTCGCTTTTGTAGTTCAGGGTGGCCCTGAGCTCAGCCTCAGACTCACAGCAATCCTCCTGCCTCTGCCTCCCAAGTGCAGGGATTACAGGTGTGAGCCACCACACCTGGCACTGTGCTACGTGGTACTGGTTGCTGCTGAGCATGAATCTCCACACCCTGAATTGTATGTGGTTACCGGGGATCGAAGCTGGGTCCTTGTGCTTGCAAGACAGGCACAGGAACCACTGAGCTAAATCCCCAGCCCCTTAAATTTAGATTCTTAATGCTTAAAGCCATCTTTTTAATTCAATCAGAAATCAAAAGCTAAATCTATAGATAATATCTGAAGTTACTCAATAAATAGAATGCATAATGACTTCACTGACAGCTCCACGGTTTATTTCATATTGACATCGGTAATCCTACTATGAAACCTAAGTCGTGGATAAGGTAATAAACCTTTCATCTAAAGCTTATTACTCAAGACTGTAATTCTTCTGAATTCTTAAGGATTACCATAAGCAAAATATAAATGTTTTCTTGTTTAAACCTACTTTTCCTTCTTTGATACTTGAGAGTTATTTTCATTAAAAGTTGTAATACAATCCCCTGATACTGAAATAAATAAATAAATAAATGAAAATTGTAATATGATTCCATAAGTTGTACCGGAAAGCATTTAGAAATATGTGTGCAGGCCTCCCTGCATTTAGAGTGGCAGGAGCTCGTCTTATTTAAATGAAAGCACAGCTCCTATGCAAAAGCAATACTGAATTTTCACCCCAAATCACAGAAGTCTAGCATGTAAATGATATGTAAATGAAGTGCTCCCTGAACAGGCATTAAGCAGGCATTATGAGGGAAGACCATAACAGTCCATCATTTCAATAGTCCCAGCCCAAAGGTGCTTGAGTTACTTTGGCACAACAGAGTGTGACAGCTTCATAGGCCTTGTTTCAGGCTGCTGGGACCAAGCCCAGTGGAAAAGAGTGAACGAAAATGGCCCAGTGAGTCACTAATGGCAGCAGCCCAGGCCCTTCGCCCCAGCTGGCATGGCGGATGGCTTTTCCCAACTGGCTTTGCCAACTTGATCCACAGGAGGGAGGATTGTGTGTGAGTTTGTTGTAAAAAGATGGTCAGCAACAGATGTGGAGAGAAGTCAGTCACATCACTCACTGTTTGAATGCAAAGCCTGGGCTGGGTTTTCACAAGGCTCACCAAACCAGCAGTCCATGCCTGGTACAGCATGGGGGAAAGCCTGCTGGAGTCATTGCTCCAGGCTTTGCCTGATAATTCATCTTTCCCTCTGGGAACCAGGAATGAAAGAATTCCACATTGTGCCAGCCCGAGTTAATAACCTGTACCTTTCCCCCAAATAGGACTCTCCACATAACAGCCCTCCGACTCCACAATATAGAGTCATTCATACAAGGAAACTGAGCCAGTGCTATTGCACATAGTAGCTACTACCTTAAACAAAATGGGCACTTAGAATCTCGTTCCCACGGCAAACATAGAGCATCCCTTTACCATTGCAAGGCAGACTTGCACCATCCATCCACGTGTTTCCTCCCCCTCCCAGCCTGCATTTCATTCTGACCTCAACCCTCTCAAGTATCCACTTCTTGGTTAAATTGTTGAAGGGATATGTTTTAGATCTCTTGATAAAGTTAATGTCTAAGGGTCAATAATAAAAAAAATATTTCCAGGAAATATATATATATATATATATATATATGAAAATTGTAATATGATTCCATAAGTTGTACTGCAAAGCATTTAGAAATATGTGTGTGTATATATATATATATATATATATATACACATATATATACGTATATATATATATACACACATATATATACGTATATATATAAAATATACATATTATAGTCAACTGCCTTCATGTATTATTTTCCAAATAATCTTTTCCTTCCCAGGGTAAATCTTGATTTTCATTATTTTTATGGCATTCCCTTTTTTAACATGTGAATTCTGATAATATCACTTAACCTTTTCTTAATGTTTAGGGTTGACCTTAGACATGTAAGTTAATGTTCTCTCCTATAACACAGTGGTGCTCTAGGGGCCTATTAATGTACATAGAACTCCCTCTTGCAGTTACAATGAAAGACTTCAGCTCAGGGGGAGGGTTTTCAGTTAGCTGCTTTGCTTGTTGAAGCATCTCCGTCTTCCCCTAAGTGAGAGATTATCACTTCTCCCTGCCATCATGTATCAGTCTCGGTGCCGAGTCAGACTCTCCAGAGAAGCAGACACAATAGGAGCCAGCCCTGGAAGAGGGGACTGATTAGGCTGGATAGTCCCACAATGGCTGTCTGCAGGCTGCAGGGCCAGAGAAAGGGGCATCTGCTGAGTCCAAGAAGCCAGAAACCTGTGAACAAGAGAGACCGATGACACAGACTAGCCTGAGACTAGAGGCCCTCAAAGGCTAAAGAACTAAAGTCACGGCACATGGAAGGAAAACACACCTGGAACGGAAAGCTGACCATGCACAGGCCTTTCCTTCTTTGTCATTCTCACTGGCCCCAGCCTACTGGACAGCACTGCCAACGTTCAGGGTGGGCCTTCGCTACCCAGTTCACACACCTCCTTGCCAGCTGTCTCTGGAACCCTTACAGACACACCCAAAGGTGTGCTTACCAATTTCCTAGGGGTCTCTCAATCTGGTCAAGTTCACGTTCAAAATCAACCAGGACAGCTTCTAACATTCTTCATTCCCCTGACCTTAATTCCACCACATCGATTAATTTTTTACAAATGTCATTTGAACATTCATACATTTCTTCTTGCTACAAGTACTTAACAAATGTCTATATATATCAGGCATAGCCATGAGGTTGGCAAAGAACCTTTTCTTTTGGGAACTACAGCTGGTGAGTATATACATAGTCAGTCAAAGAATCACATAAATAAACGCAATAGCACCAATGAGACACAAAAGCTGTGGTACAAGAGAGAGTGCATATCTGATCGGGAGGCTCAGGGAAGGTTTCTTCAAGAGGGAAATGGCAGAGTTGAAATCCTGAAGAGCTAACCAGTGAGAAAGGGTGTGGAAAGCATTCCTGGTGAGAAAAACACATGCAAAGGCCTTGTAGTAGAGGCAGACACAGGAACCCACCGTGCAGGAAGAGGCCCATGGGGCTGAGATGCAAGCCTTTGGACCTTGATTTCAGAAGCAATAAGAGATAATCAGTGTGCGGGTAGGAGAGAGGTAACAACAACTCTGCAGTTTCAAGGTTCAGAGCAGAGGTTTGTGTGACACAGGCCAGACATCCACAACAATAAACCCAGGGAGAAGCCTCTGCACTAAGCAGGAGTTCTCACTGGGCTCCACAGACCTCCATGAACAAGCGGGAAAACAAGTCCATGTTTATTTTCACTAGCCTTTCATTGAAATCCATATCACTTTCCATTAAGAATGTAGTTGACAAATGACAGGAGTATTAGCAGCACCTATGACCTGGCCACCAGGAGAAACCAGAGTGGTTTCAGATCACACCCAGGTTGCTGCAGTGACAAATTCATCACTACTTGAAAATCCCTGTACTTGTTAGGCCTGCCACCGAGTCACATTACATAACACACTGAAAAGAGGCATGTGGGGTAACAAAACTCTAAATTAATATTTTGATAGCTGCATTTTAACATACTTGACTTTCTTTGTAATCCTATGCATTCCATTGTATGCACTGAAAGTCTTATTCTGGAAAGGGTAGAATTTAGCATCCTGCTGAAGAATGTCCTTGAAAAAATATAAAATTAACAAAACTTACCCAGCCCTGCAGGTGGAGAGGAGTGGATAGTTTGAGAGCCGCTAGAAGGTCAGCGTGGCCTGACCCTGGGAAGGAAGGCTGTGCTGGAAGAGGGAGAGGCAGGTGCCTGGGAGAGTGCCAAGAGGCCTGGTCCACGTGAGTGGGGGCACATCCAGGAGAGAAAACGCTGGAAGATTCCAGAAATGCTACAGTCAGCGTGCACAGGCTTTCCTTACCACAGCCCAGGGCATCCAGCTCGGCCATTTGTTTCTCATTTTCTGGTTCTTTGCCAAATTGCAGAGAGTTGAGAAACACTGCTCTGTTGAGGGTCAGCATGAGTGAACACACACACACACACACACACACACACACACACACATACACAGAGTCCAAAAAAAAAATGACAGGTTTCTACTCATAACACAATTTCAAGTTATAAAGTATGACTGTTCACAAAAAAACTATTATCCAAGAGGCTGTTTCCATTTTATTGCAAGACTTTTTCTCAAGGGACTGAACATCTCTTCCCAGGGGCCTCAGTTTTCATTCATATATCTACGGAAACCCTGGATGTCATCTTTCCACATCTTCCTTTGCTGAATCCTAATATCCACTGTTATTTAATCAAGACCCAAAATTCTACAGCAGCTCCTCTAAAATATTAGGAAAGGCATTGACCCAAATACCTTCATCATTTCTATTCCTACATAAGGGCAACATATTCACTTTGCCAAAACAATTAAACCCAAATCCTGAGTCACTAACCAAATAGTTCCTCAGTGACTTCATCCAGACCTCCCGCCAATGATCCCATCACACATCTGTTGAGTTCTGAGCAAGGGAAGCGGTACAAACAGTGGTGGGGGAGTTGTTAAACTCAGGGATGCGTCTCTCTCTTCCAGCTCCCCCTCCAGTCTAGACCAATCTAAGCACAAATTCATTCCAACAAACTTCAGAGTAGCACAAGCTGGGAAGCTGACTATTTGTTTGCCTGATTGTAGCACCCAATAGAAAAACTCGTTTTCTTCTATTTTTTCTTTTGCCTATAAAAGGAACACTTCAGATGGGGTATTTTTTTAAAAAATCAACACTGTCGTGCAGAAAAATCCCAAAGAATCACCAAGGTGATTTTGTTTTCAAGCCTCTCCCTCTCAGAAACTATGATTTATACCATGCTGAGTGAAATTCATCTCAGTTGTCCTACTTTCAAATCTCCAGAATTCAATATAAAGTGTAATATGTTATTCAATTAATGTATCTATTTAGTGTTCTGCTCTTACTTTGATCATGTGCTCAAGACAAAAAAAAAAAATTTTCAAAGAAAGCAGTGCTATAAATAGGCTGCATCTTGATACAGCCCGTTCTACTCTGAACTGCAAACCATTTTAACAGACACTTCTGTATTTACTGGTGAGTTTATTCAGAAATATTCCAGGTTTAAAATGTCTAGAAGTTGGATAGTTAGCCATGCTGCTGAACACATTTCTCAAACTTTATTTTTCTCCCTTGTGATTATATAAATAATGTAAAGTAAATGTGAAAGAGACAACCCAGAGATACAAATGACATATACAGACTGATGATGTGCTTGTAAATATTTGCCTCACAAAGGTGTATTTCTAGGACAGAGAAGGCACATTTGATGAGTGTGTTTAGCTAACAAAGAAAACAACCTGCATGTATTAGCGCTCTTATCAATGTTTTATTGCAAAGCACCAAAATCTAAACCAACCATCAAGGAAAAAACATATAATCAGGTAATACTAGAGTACAGGAAGAGGAAGGTCTTGTGAACCTGAGACCCAAAGCCTCTGGCGCTAGCAGAGCCCTTCCTCCACCCCGCCCTCCCTCTGCGCTGCTTCTCTCCACGGGCTGGCTTCTGCTCTGTGCCCACCCTCATCCACCCAACGCTGGGACCAGAGCCACTTACGGTTTACACATGTGCATCTTCCCAGCATCAAAACTTCTTCCTTCCTATCCATTTCTTTTTCTTTTTTTAATGGCAAGGAAAGCAGAGTAGGATGGTGCCCATCTGTAATCCAGCACTCGGGAGGATGAGGCGGGAAGACTGTGAGTTCTAGGTCAGCCTGAACTAGATAGTGAGACCCTCTCTCAAAAAACAAAAATAGCCAAAGAAAGATTCTGCTCCATCTTTTTTTCCTCCATCATTTCTAACAAACTACACTAATAATCTTAGAGTCCCACTAATGATCTTTCCATGTAACTCTTCTAAATCAGCAATGTCAGCAGTGCCTGAGAAGCAAAATGAAAGAACCAAAAAACATTAGTGAGATCAGCTATTTCCTTACCACCACACATAGCCGTGCAATAGCACAACCTATGTATGATACAGGCATCTTTCTTGCCCTGTGTTGGGTGCCTGTATTAGCCTTGTATCACAATGATAAAATACCCAAGGTGGAAAACTGATGAAATGAGGTTTATTTAACTCACAGCCTTAAAAGTTCACAGTTCAAGATTGGGTGGCTGCATGGATTTGAGATTTGCCCTGTGGTGATGGTGACTGATGATGTCACATAATGGCAGGAACACGAAATGAGGGCAGAGAAGAGAGCCAGCGAGGGCCAGGTTTGCTCCTTTCCCAACAACTCTCTCTAGCACTCAAGGATCCCTGGAGAAATGCATCAGAACCTTTCAAGGCAGGGACCCTGATTCACCAAGGCCCTCCCCTCAGGCCACACCTCCTGGAGCTTCCACTGCCCCTGAGTTGTCACCGAGGGGACTGGGACCCTTGGAGTCACTCAGACCATGGTGGTATCACAACCCACTGAGCCAGAAGAGGTCTGCCCCGGCAAACCCTGCCACACCCCCACCTCGGGGAAGTTGATCCACTGCCATTTCCTTGCCTATTGAAACGACAGACTGGCTTAGATAACTTTAAGGTTTAACTCTCTAAAAATGGAGTCCTATCAGAAAATCATAGCAAATTAAGCCAAAAAGAGCCAATTGTTTCATTCCTTAAAGTAGGTTGTCAGTAAATTAATTATGAAAGGATTGTGTAGCCCCTTGTCACCCTGTGCTCACATTGCTGTCTCCGGCAGGTCAGGAGAGCTAGGGAGACGGGTGCACACACCAATGGCGAGTGCTCATGTGGAGAGGGACTAAGCAGCAGCACCCAGGACCCCAGGGAGAGGTGACTGGCCAAAGAAGGCTCTGCCACCTGAGCCTGAAAGGCGAGTTCCGCAGGTTATTGGGGCAAGCTCCCAGGCCAGGAGAAAGCGTGTTTGTGTGTCCACGCGGGAAGGAACTTGGAATGTCCTGGGAGACAGTCTGGGAAGAGCGGGACTGGTACAGGAGGCAAGGAGGAGTGAAGCTGGGCGACTTTCTCCTGGTACCTGGCGCTTGCGGGCCTACTCCGAGGAAGCTTCCCGGCAGGGTGTGAGGGGGGCATAAAGAACACCCTAGGGCCGGCACCAAGGTGCCGTGGAGAAGCCCTGCCTTAGCGCAGTGAGCCAGAGAGGGTCTAGGTTCAGCCAAAGCAAGGGAGAAACAGCTGCCCGGGCTGCGTGTGACTTACGCAAGCTTGAGGCCAACCTGGGCTACACAGTGGAGGCGGCAAACCTCCAGCTAGGCTAATATATGCAGCTCAAGTGTTGCTTGGAGCTGGGCGCAGCCAGTCCAGGAGAACAGAAGTTGGCATTCAGGAGTTTCGGAGGCAAAGACGCGGCAGACCAGCCTGGGATTTTTCCACAACGAAGCTGGTAAAGGGGCTGGTGGGAAGCTGGGCTGTTATGCTCCAATTACAGAATGTTCCTGTAGTTAAGGAGTTACAATTTAGCCTCGTTTCATTGGTTACAGCATACAAGCCTCGGGGGCTAGTACAGTATACTACAAGCTCCACTGGTTAGAGCAGTGCACAGATTTCCACCTATAAAAGAAGCAAGGGGAACAGTTCTCTTTAACAACCAAGGTACTTCTAAGCTCACGCGAGCCAAGTCTTCTGAGATTCCAGCTTCAATTTAACAAAAGCTGTACAGGGGCTGGAACTGCACAATGAATGTAACAGGTTTACAATGTTAAACAACCCGGGGAGGGGGATCACTGTGGAGCCTTCTAAGAAGCAAGTCAAAGCTTTGCTTGAGCAACAGGTTTTACAAATTTGGTTTTCCCCTTTCACAGTGAATTTAAGATTAGCCTGAACTATGTAGCAAGACCCTGCCCTACCTGCAAAACTATTTTCTTATCTTTATATGTCTTCATGGAAGATAAGTCAAACAAAACAGTCTTGGGGGTTTCTGTACCATTTAACAAAAGAAAGTCATCTTAAGGAGATGATTAGAATATAGAGGGAAATTAATGGAAGATAAATGTTATTTTAAGATATGCTTATGCAAAATTCTATCAGTATTGATTCCCTGTTTTCAGTCCAAGTCACTCTCTTCTTCCTAATAAAAGGGAAGACAGATGTGGACTTCTTCACATGCCCTGCTTTTAGGCAAAGGAAAGGAGGGCAGAGAACTTCCAGGAACTGAATTCTCAATTGCTTCATTTCAAAATAATCCTTATGCCAAAATGACATATTTGGAGGTGGCTTTCAAATCTGCTTACCATATGTGTGTGTGTGTGTGTGTGTGTGTGTGTGTGTGTGTGCGTGCTTGCTTTGGTTTACTTTGGTTTGGTTTGGTTCCTTGAGACAGGATCTCACTAGATAGACCAGGCTGGGCTCGAATTTGGCGATCCTCCTGCCTCAGTTTCCCAAATGCTTGGATTACAGGTGTGTGTCACCAGACCCAGCTACATATATGATCTGGAGTTCACCTCCATAAGCCTTATTTCTTTCACTAAACTGAGGACAAATCTTTATGGATTTGCAATTAAAATAAAACCCATTTGGGTATGGTGCCACATGCGGTAATCCCAGCACTCAGGAGGCAAAGCCAGGAGGACTGCTATGAATTTGAGGATAATCTAGAACTTTATAGTAAGTTCAAGGCCAGCTTGAAGTACATAGGGAGATCCTGTTTTTAAAAACCAAATGTCCATCAACTGGAGTCTGCATAAGGAAGACATGGTTATTTTATAGAATGGAGTATTACTCTGCCATTAAATATGATATGATTTGAGTCATTCATACTCAAATGGATGTACCTTGAGGACATCCTCATAAGTGAAATAAACAGGTCACAGATGTGTAAATATCCTGTCTTTTCTCTGGTATAAGAAAATGAAGTTGCAAATGAGTTGTAGTATGTATAGTTGATATTGCAAAATATAAAATATTTAAAAGGGAAGAGAGTGTAGGGGTAAATAACAAGAGGAAAATGAACGTGGTAATAACAAAGAAAAAAAGGAAACAAAGATTATGTATATAGGGGTGGGGGTTGCATGGTGGGGGAAAAGGGGAAAAATGAGAATCAAATCGTGTCATATTCTGGTATAAACTCTCAATGTTGAACGTGATGATGATGTGTATTCATAATGTACCAATAAAGATTAAATTTTAAAAAACAAATTAATAAATAAAAAGTAAATAAAACTGAACCACCCATTTCCACTACCCAAGACAACAGTAATTGCTTAACAAATCTCACTCATCATCATTTTATTATCAAGTTCCACTGTCTAATAATCCCTGAAGAGCCAGGGCCCGCTGAGCTGCCGGGCACTACACCTACAAGAGGTCCTGCCAGACAGAGCCCAGTGAGTGAGAACACCCAGAATGACAAGAAAACAGGGGGGATAAATTGGGGTTACCAACAGAAAAAGCTAAAAATGCCATTACTTGTCTTCACGGGCCTAGCAAGAGGCAGCATCAGGAATGAAGCAGGAAGCTCAAGAACATGCAGGGGCAGAACAGATTGTCAAGGTCAAGGTTCTGATGGAACACAGAAGGTCCAGAACACTACAGCTGTGGCCAGGGCTGAGGAGCCCGAGACGTGGGTGGCCCCAAAGTATACATGCAGACAGAGACAGAAGAACCTGAGCAGACCCACAGGGCATCACCCACAGGGACTCTGGATGAGTCTGCAGACCCCTGCGGAGAAGTTTCTCTCCACTTCCAAGGGGACAGTGGGCATAGCCTCCCCAAGTCCTCGGGGCGACATTCAGGATTTCTCATTGTTCTTCCCACCTGATCTTCCCACTGGCTGGCTGCCATGGTTATTCAGGGCCTGTGGTAAGAAAACAAAAAGAGAAGAGGAGCCATGCGGCCCCCAGAATCCCTCCAAGGGTGTGTCTCAGTGACCCTGCTTCCATCCCCTCGGCCTGGCCTTAGAGCTTCTCTTCTACCTCCTAGAAACACCACAAGTTGGTAGCTAAGCCTTTAATATGTGGACCGTGAGGGCTGCTCTACAGTAGGAGTGGCGAACCGATGGCACACCGGTGCAGCGGGCTGTGCCACTGAAAGCTCTAAAAAGTTCACTTTACTGCCCTAGATCCAAACTATACTGAGGAGGAAGCTGAGGTTTGGTTTCTGGGAAAGAGTTACAAATAAAATGATTATTGGGAAACACAAGATGGAGGAGTTCTTGGGTGGGGCCAGGCCATGAAAGGCTGGGAGCCGCAGCCCTGATCCACACTGGACCTTCGCAGGCAGGTACTACTGTGTCCAGGACCAGGGCCCTTCTAAAAGTTGGCAGGGGGGTCCCCATTCTAATGCTTGCCTGTAGGGGAGGTTTGCACAAGGACCTTGCTGTGTATAATGTGGTCTCACTCACAGTGAGATGGTGAGCAGCACCAGAAGCTGGAAGCTAAGAGAAATGCAGATCTCAGGCCCACTCAGATCTGCTGCCTCAGACCCTGAATCTTCACAAGATCCCAGGCGACCCCTGTGCATGTGAGCTGGTGAAAGGAGTCCCGGCTCCAACACTATTGTGCAACTTCTAGGTCTGCCAGGGTCCTAGTCTCATTACCACAGTCCTCCTGGACTCTCTGGAGAGAGGGAGAAGTGTTCAACTGCATGTCAAATTCCTTGTGATGTTACCGAGCCTAAAATGTACCAATAAATGTTGTGCTAGTTTTAAAAAAAACACCAACAACTCTAGACAGCATGAGTTTTCTGCAAAGCTTGAAAACTAATCTGAGCACGCGCCTCAAGCAGGGCAGCGCTCCAATCAGGCTCTGTGGCCTTGGGACAGCATTCCCCCCACCATGTGGTCATTACTAAGTACCTTTCTGTTGCCAGGTGCCTCCTCGCTGCTGGGGACAGCACAGTGGTGGTGTGGGGAGAAATCCTGCTTGAATTCTCATGGAAAAAGGAAACAAATAACAAAAATATGCACTGTGCCAGGTGGTTTGGGCGGTACAGAAGAACACACAGGAGGAAGGGCTATGTCTGTGTGAGTAGAGTAGAGAGATAATGGGGCTGAGAAGGTGATGTTACACCAGAGCCCACTGCAGCGAGGAGATCCCAGGTGTCTGGGGGAAGCCTGCAGGCAAAGCACACAGCCTGTGCAGGGTCCTGGGCCACGGCCTGCCTGCCCCACTACAGAAACAAGCAGAGCTGTGTGGCTGGAGGGAAACGGTAGGAGCAGAGGCGCTCAGATCTGCAGCACAGGGCCAGCTCCACAGTGAGAGGCTTTGCTCTTTCCACCTGGTGAGATGGTGAGCAAAGAAGGCCCTGAGGAGAAGAGTGACCGACCAGGGCAGCTTCAGCCAGAACAGGTTAGCTCTAGGTGCCATGTCAGGGGCAGAACAGGAAGAGCCATGGAGAGACTACAGAAAGCAGCCAGCCCAGAGAGGCTGGGAACTTGGAGCGGAGGTGGTGAGGAGAGGCTGGATTCTGGAGCAGAGAGAGAGCTTGAAGGATTTCCTGGCCAGCTGACTACGGATGACGCCAGGATTTCTGGCCTGACTAACTGGAAGATGGAACTGCCACCATCTGTGATGGGGAAACCGTGGGCAGGGCAGGCCAAACAATCTGGACTGAGGAAGGATATCACAGAGCCCTCAGAGAAAACCACGTGTCGTATTTTTATTTCATGTGTTCTGGGAGCAACTGGTTTTGAGTAGTTGGAAAAGGTGGTTAGGTGCTCCCTCCTGGGGAGGCTAAACTGAACTATCAAATTACCCTATCCATGCCAGATGGCAGCAGTGAGCCAGCGCCACATACCCCAAACACAGATGACAGCCAAGGCCCCAGGACTGCAATGAGACCCAGCGCTGGGTCCACCCTCAGCTGTCTGGGACTTCCTGCCTCCATATCGGTTCTCTCAGCATGAACCTTCCACTAAGGCTACTGGGCGCCTGACTTCCTCAGTCCCAAGCCAGAAGAGCTTTTCCCAGCCTACCGTGTCACTAACGTGCCCAGGAGACCTGGCCAGTACACCATGGGTTCCAGCTTGCTTAGCACTTGGAGAAAGACCTTGCTGGCTCAATTTGAGACCCCTTCTCTACATGCTAAGGTTGAATATGTCCCCTAACTTTCAAGTGTTAGAATTAACTCCAGAATTCATTACCTGTCATCCCAGGACTTGAGAGGCTGAGGCAGGATAATCACCGTGAGTGTGAGCCCAGCCCGAGCTACGCAGTGAGTTCAAAGCACCCTGAACTACATAGTAAGACGTTGTCCCCAAACAATCCCCCCCCCAATTTATATATTAATGGTGTGTGGTGGTTAGAATGGAGTGTTAACTTCTCTGGTCTTGGGAAACATCCAGGGAGCACACTACTGAGTGGGTCATGGAGATATGACCATGGCGGTCCGTGCCTGGTCCCTGGTCACTTCCTTTCTGGCCCTGTTCCCCTGCTCTGCTTCCCTGTTGCCACCATCTAAGCAGCTTTGTACCAGCTGGCCATGGACTGAATCCTCTTAAAATGTGGACCACATTAAACCTTTCCTCTAAGTTATGATGTGTCCAAAAATGGGAAACTTGTAATTGGGGATGATTCAGTCAGGAAGGCTCTATCCTCATGGATTGATTAAAGCTGTTTGTGGGTTAATAGAGTCATGAGTTTAAAGGGATGTCTTGGTAGCTCTCTATGGAATGTGATGCTCTTTACTAATCATGATCCAGCAAGAAATCTTCCCTGCATGCCAAGCAGATGTCTGCTGGATGTTGCACCTTCCAGAACCATAGGCTGAGTAAACTTTTGTTTCATTTATAAATTGCTCGGTCTCAGATATTTTGTTATAGTGACAGAAAACAGACTAAGATATCAACCTTTGTGAAAATCAACAAAGATGACAACAAGACCACCACTGAGTAAAGTGTGACTGTCTTCTCTTCTAAAAATGATAAACTTATACACAGTCCTCTGAAGAACATCTGATTTGTATCTTGTAGTCACAATACTGAGGTCCCATTAATTTAATGATTTTACAGATAGTGAAAACAGTTTGCCCTCCCTGGGCACCAGCCCCACCGTGACTCAACCCATGAAGAACACCAGGGTTCGGTGAGGACACCTGTTGCCTGTGATTGACTTCCAGGTGGTCAGTATTCAGGTTGCCTAAAACTCTGAACTGTTTGCAGTATTTCCCAAAGCCATTGTTTCCTTACTTCTGTCTCTATTTTTAGAAGTCTTCCAACTTGAGGAAAGATATTTTCATCAAGCATTGGTCAGGCATAATGACAAAGGGTGATCACATTCACTATCTGTTTTAAGTGAATGCTACAGAAGAATTTCCTAAGCAGCAAAAAAGGAAAAAAAAAATGTAGCATTGGCGTCATAGCCAAATAAAGCAGCAACTATTTGTTAAATAGTTATTCTAATAAATAGGTTTGCTGAGGCTAAATCCAGCAAATACCTATCAACACATTATCATTGGAATAGTATGATGTAGTATATAGAATATTTGCTTAACAATCCACAGAATAACCCCAAGCAAACAAAATAGTAAAACCTTTTGCTCACTGCTTTGTTTCTGTATCGACAGATGATACAAATACATTGAAATTTGTACAACACTTGGAATAAGAGCAAAGCCGTTCACCTAGAAAAATACAGCTGTAAATTAGTTGAGTTTACATATTCTGTACTTCTGTGTTCTCTAGGATTTCAGTTGTATGTACAGTACTTAATTCTTTGCAGTTATTTAGTAGAAAGTTGCATCTCTGCTCTTATATTTAAATTGTTTTCCTACTTCTTTCTTTGGGGATTAAGGAGTGCTTGGTTCAGAGTGTCATGTCTGACTTCATCTGGATAAAAGTCAATATTTACTTCAAATGGCTTACACAATGTGTTCTGAAGAAGTCAGCCTTTGTTACTCTGAACGACAGACACGCACTCTTGGATGCACACACACACACTCCTGACTTAACCACTTCTAGGGTGACTGCTGCACGTGTAAGGACAGGTTTCTGCAGCTGCCCAGCCTCCAGCTCTTCTGCATTGCCGAGGTGGGGCTTCTCTGTCCTGTATTACATCAGCCTCCAGCACTGCCAGTGACCAGTGCTGCTGGGCACCCACATCCTCGCTATCCAATACATTAGGTCTCAGCTCACACAGTTGGCCAGGACAACAGTCTATGCAGGGAAGGGACCACCACTTCCAAGACAAGCATAAAGAAACCCACGTAAGAGTATCTAGGGGATGTGGACAACACTCCGGGAGGCACAGTGACAAGACAGTGCCCCGTGGTGCTGGGTTTCCAAGAGGAGGAGTACCCTGGCACTTCGGGTGGAATGCCTACCAAACAGGAGACAATCCTTCCTCTGGAGAGGAAGGCGCCTTGTTAACTGGCGAGCTCTGGGATTGTTTGTTCTTGAGGTTCTCCAATGAATCCAAACACTTCAGCTGCCATTGCTTCAGAGCCACCTGGGCCAGGCAGTTCCCAAAATGCTTCCCCCAGACCCCAGCTAGCCTGCCTTCCAACCCTGGAGGACACAGATTTCATCGCAGCTCTGGAACTCCTCAGAGGGGTGCCCTCCTCACGCATGAGCATCGCCTTCAGTGCCCGCAGCTCTCTAACCTGCTCCTTTGGAACAGTCCGCACGTTCTTGGAAGGCAGTTGCTGGTAAACCTTGTGCAGCCAAGACCACCCTCCCCAGAAGCTCAGGCCCAGACATCAGCTCCTTCTCTGCAGACACATCCTGTCCTTAACCCCCACTCATGGCTTCTCTCCAGCCTCTGCTGAATTTAGTTCACCCTCCATTTTCCAAAACTCAGACAGACTCGCCTTAGGACCCATCAGAGATGTTGTGTTTCCTCCCCAACCAGGAAGAACTCAGCCACCTTCTAGGAGACTCCAGAAGCAAGGACCTGAAGTTCAGTTCCAGGGTTACAAGGACAATCTTGTATATTTATATCATCAACTGCAGGGCAGATGATTCCCGCTCACACTCTTTCTCACTCCATTTCTCATTCTTCTGGCTTTGTCTTCAGATTAAGCCGGCCCCTCCTGTTATTTTTAGATTTGCTTTTACTCCTTGTAAAAAGCCAGCACCGGGGAGTTTGGGTAAAGACAGAAGGAAAAAAGAGTTTTTTTTCTTTTTCTAATTAAAAGCAGATGACACAGAAAACTCAGTCATGGGAAATAGCAGGAGTCCAACTGTCTCTAGCTTCCATTGAGCATTTCCTCCATTAGCCACGACAGAGCAGAGCAGCAACCTTGCTAACCAAGACTCTGCTTTCTCTGGAAGTCGCACGTTATCTGCAGGTACTCCCAGCCTCACTAGAAAACAGCATATGCTGTTCTTGCCACACCAGCCACCCAAACAGAACAGTAGCTCTGAGCTGGAAGGAAATGTCTGCAATTGTCTTCATATTATCAGGGGGGTGCCCAAGGCCATGGGAGGTCAAAGGTAACCAGGATCTCCAAGTCTGGTCTCCAACCAGACTCTTGGGGTCTCTCTAGCCCCGCCTTCCCCACACTGACCCTATGTGCTGAGTCCAAGAGCCGCACTGCTCTGATACACAAGCGCTCCTGCACATGGGGCCTGCCTTGTGCGCTCTGTCCTCAGGCAACAGGGCGCCTTGCACATGCAGATAAATTTTTTTTTTTTTTTTTTTTTTTTAGGTCTTTTGAGACAGGGTTTCACTTTGTGGTTCAGGCTGGCCCTGAGCTCAGCCTCAAACTCACATCACAGCAATCCTCCTGCCTCTGCCTCCCGAGTGCTGGGATTACAGGCATGAGCCACCACGCCCAGCACTGTGATATGTGGTACTGGCTGCTGCTGGGTGTGAGTCTCCATGCCCAGTATGGTATGTGGTTACCGGGGAATCGAACCCGGGCCCTTGCGCTTGCAAGACAGGCGCCGGAACCACTGAGCTAACTCCCCGGCCCCGCAGATAAATATTTGTGGCAATCTCTAGGCTTCCACTCACCCTGCAATGTAGTCTCAATGTTGTTTACCTCTTTTGCAACCACTTTGTTTTTCTTTCTCCTCACCTAAGTTAGCCTGGCGCTTACTCTGTGAGCTCAGAAAGTTTGGCTGCTCACTGATTGTTAGTTCAAAGGCAGTCTCACTCCAGAGTTTTGTATATGACATCATTTAGCTCTACTCTTCAAAGTCAGGTTCCTAGGTGGGTTTACAGTTGAAGCATTCTCTGTAAGTCCTGGGCTCTGTCCCCAGGTAACTCACTTGGCATGGAGGGGCATAACTTTACTTGTGGTCATAGCATGGAACTTAGTTTGTGCCATCGGACTCCTGCCTTTCTCCCTTATTCTCATCAGTGGAAGAGGTCATGGGAGAGACTGACAAGGGCGGAGATTGGAGATTATTAACCAGGAAAGTCCTCATGAGGAGAAATTCAATTCATGTCCTGAGGCCAGGAGGATCATGAGTTTGAGCCCCACCTGGGCAAGCTGGCAACCTAGTGAGTTACTGCCTACCCAGTCCTACCACTCCCGGCCCCGCCCTCCACTCTTGGCTCATAATAAAAATTTTTAAAGGCTAGAAGTGCAGCTCTCTGTGGAAACCCTGGAGTCAATATCCAGTATCCATGTCAGAAAAAGCGTGTGCTCTAGAATCTCTGCCCCCAACTTAACTAAAAAGATGAACAAGACAGATGCAGTGCTGTGTGCCTATAATCCCAGCACTCGGAAGTGGGAGAACTGCCTGGAGTTCAAAACTAGCCTGGGCTACATAAATAAATCTAAGTCTGGCATGAGCTACAAAATGAGACCCTGTCTCAAAAACAAAACAAAAAAAAGAAACTTACTAGAAGGCTGATGGTCCATCTGGGATGGAGGAGTGTGTCAGATAGCAGAGGGCTAGGGTCAGGGATTTGCAAACCCATGCATTCTCATTCCCCTCCCTCTCCCCTCTGCGTCCCTATCTCCCCCCTCCGTGTCCTGCATCTCTCTCTGATTCACATTCTTTGCCCTACACTGGCTGTGTCCATAGAGTGAAACCAGGGGCCTGTTTTTTTCTCCAGCTAAACCACAAAGGTAAGATTAGCTCTCCTCCTCTAACTCCGGCTGGAAATCCCCCAAGCAATGACTCAGTGGTCTGATGAGAGTCAAGGACCAACACCTACCCCTAGGTAATGAAGGGAAACTATTGAGGCCTCTTACTACCACATATGACAATGGACAAAGACCTTAACTTCTCTGAGTCTTAGTTTCTTCATTGCAAAATGAAAAGGCCAGTGGGCCGAGATGAAAATAACACCTTCTCTACATATATAACCAATGCTGAAGGCTGGCGTCCTGTCTGCTATATATGAAGCATCAATAAAAGTTCATTTTTCTTCCAAGGTGAGTCTTAAAGTCGAGGAAGAAGTCAGCATGTTAAAATAGAGAGGAAAATTACTTAAAGCTCAGGGAACTAGATGGGAAATGCTATACAATTCAGAGTAAGAGGTACTATAGGAATTGTTAAAAGGAAAGTAATTGAACCTTAAATCATTCCTGCCCGTGAATCATCCACAAGATCTGTGTTGGGTGGGGGGCAGCATCAGCTTTTGGTAACTTGGAATGTCAAGTTGATCAATTAATCTGTAGCTGGTAAGACATTTTTCACTATCAAGGGGGAGGTTATTTCAGTCAAGTCACATTTTAGGGGCAATATAAAAAGTACTGTAAAAGATTTGGATTTTGATAAAGTCTGAGGAACAAAAGCTGCATTTGCTGCTATTCCCTTTATAACTATTTGGAGTCAAGCCAAGGAACCTACCCAGCTGTGCCACTGGATAACTGGAATTTACTACCACTTCTACAAAATGCTCCCTGTGTTGTCTTCCTTCATACATTCCTTCTTTAAGTTTTATGAGAGGAAAAATAGACTTCATATTAAATATTTCTTAGGTAAGATTACTGCACCCCTGGAGCACTAAATTCATAGATGGCAAAATCTCCAGTTTCTCCAAAGCTTTAAGACTAGCGCACCTAGCATTCCGAGTTTTGGCACTGAGGCAGTTTGATTCACATCAGCATCTGTTTTTGATAAAATAATATGAAATGTAATATCTTAATGGTGGTACAGAATCAAACTCTACCCCCTCCTTGTTTCTGGTCTCTTGTTGTTGTTGTGGTTGTGTTTCTATATTGTCTGTTCCAGTTTGTAAGTGACTGTGACTTCTAGCAGCTCATTACAGCTCACTGCCCTGGTTTCCATTTCCCTAAACTCATGTGGACTGCCACAGCAGCAGCCACATTCCCCATCACTTGTGACATGTTGAATCTTACATAGTTGATTTCATGACTTGTCGATTTCAGTCCATCCCTGGACCTGACTCAGGACAGATCCTGGCCCGGTGACGCCTCTCAATCCTGCACATAGATGTATTCTCTTCTCATGCTTTAGTATTTTGGTCTTAATCAAAGATGGCCTGGTATTGCAATTTAATTTTTAATGTGACTGTGTATATTTGTTTACTAATACCCCAAACAATGCCTATACAGGTGCATAGTACAGGTGCCACAAGTACAGGCAGGAATGAGGGAAGAAGTGGAATGCCTCTCTGTGTCAGGGGGAGTTTTTAGTCTTTGAGCACAAAACTCTATCAGACTTCAGGCGTAAAACAGCAAATTTTGGCCCAAACCTGTCTGTCTCTTTTGTATCAAATTATTTCATGGACCCGGAAAAGCTAAGATCACATATAAAAATTTAATGAAATAAGGTGTCTTTCAGGGATGGCATTTAGCCATGACCAGGAATAGGAGGAGGAAAGAGACAGGAAATGGGCAAGCATCCCAGATCTGCTCAAAGAACTCAGTAAACTGTCTGTCCTTGATCAGTTGGGAAAAAAAAAAAAAAAACCCTCAGGCTCTGTCTTTCAGAATGAAGTCATCTTCATCTTCATCTTCATCTTCCTGAACCTAAGAAAATCCACATCACATATAAAAAACCAGGTTCTGACTCTTTATCTGCAGAACAAATTCAAGCAGGAGTCAAAAGCACCAATTGGAAGCTCTAAATTTCAAAGCCATAGGGCCATTGTCAACATAGCTCAAATCTTGTCACCTTTGGACACAACTTGTTCGTAGTCCTCAGAGTTAGAGAAATAACCATGACAGAGTGGACAGGCCATAAGGCCACTGACAAATGACCCCTGAGGGGGTGCACTGTCCCCTCTCCCTAGATACCGTGGACACCCAAGCATTCTCCTGTGCTGGAAATCAGCTGGGCTGGAGGAGAGGAAAGAGAGAACTCCTAAAATTAAGCATTGACCAAAAAAAGCCTGCACTGTTTTAAACCAGAGATACTAAATTACCTGTTTTCAGTTTCAAATTTAAATTTTTCCCCAACTCCTAAGTCATCTACTGAATGAAGTTCAAAAATAAGTTGAAATCATTTGTATTTTATAAAAGAGAAAGCTCTACACTATTTACTTGTTCAATGAAAATTACAGAAAGTCATCAGTTTGGACTTAGCTCTAACACACTAGGCCCCCAACAGACTTGACTAAAAATCAAAATGGAGTCGCTCACGCTAGGCTCCACAGCCCCAAACTGAAGCAGAGTCATTAACTAGCCTTTTCCATAATAGCCAAATTTCCAAAATCAATACTGGCCAGTTTCATTCTGCGTGGTATTAAAGTTCCCTGAGTCTTAATCCTGAAGTAAGTCAAAGTTAGCCAATTATTTGTGTATTTTGTCTTCTTATCATTTTAGAAGAAAAGTAACTGAAATAATTGATCTGCTTTTTGTTCTTAATTTTTGTTTTGTGAGGCCCAGTTCATTCTTCTTTATAGAATAATATGTTGTTAGATTCTAGAATTTCAAATGAACCGATTAAGATATTTAAAATTTCATTTCACACTGTCTAGAATAGCCAGTACTACTAATGTCCAAGGTTGAACCTGAGATTATAAAACGGGGAGAGCTCTGCAATATGTAGAAAGGACACATTTTTTCCTTTTTTTCTTCCTTCCCTTTCATTTTCTTTTTTTCTTTCTCTCTTTCTTCAATTACTCTACACCACCAGCAACTCCAAAATCTAAACTCAAATATTTGTTATTCTAGCATAAACTTGTGGGTCTGGTTCTTTACTTGGTGTTAGCTGAAGATAATGTCTCCAACTATCCTAGGGATAAAAGATGTCTGTTGGTCACCAGAGAAACCAATGTCAACAGGTTCAAGTGGGACTCAGGAATCTTTGGAGATTTTGTTTATTTGTATTTTGGCAATGCTGAGCATTGAACACAGGGTCTAAAGTACCTCTCCCGCTTGTATTTACTTTTTTTTTTTTTTTTTTAGGTTTTTTTGAGACAGGGTCTCACTTTGTGGTTCAGGCTGGCCCTGAGCTCAGCCTCCAACTCACATCACAGCAATCCTCCTGCCTCTGCCTCCCGAGTGCTGGGATGACAGGCGCGAGCCACCACGCCCGGCACTGTGGTATGTGGTACTGGTTGCTGCTGGGCGTGAGTCTCCACACCCAGTATAGTATGTGGTTACCGGGGATCGAACCTAGGTCCTTGCACTTGCAAAACAGGCGCCGGAACCACTGAGCTAAATCCCCAGCCCCCTGTTTTTACTTTTTGAAACAGGGACTCAGAAGGTTGCTAATCTGCCCAAGCTAGGAATGAATTTGTGATTCCCCCTGTCTCAGCCTCCCGGAGAGCAGGAATAGCAGGCACGTGTTTCATGGCTCTTAAAGCAGTGAATCTCACTGTGTGGTCCCTGGAGCAGCCAAGGACTTGTTACAAACGCCAATTCTCAGGCTCCACCCCAGGCCAGAACCTTCCGGAAATGCTAATTAGGCAGTGAGCAAAAGTCTCTTAGCAGATCAAGACACTACTCATCAATACACACAAATGCGCAGTCTCACAGGCCCCAAACCAGCAAGAGTCAGTGTGGTGCCTGTGCGTCCAGTGGTGTTCGGGAGCAGCTGCGGAGCTTCCGGGGTTCGCTGCAGATAAGGCCCCTGAGGAGCCCCGCAAGCTCTGGCAGCCCAGGAAGCACCTCGGAATCAGCCTCAGGGCTGGGACCAGCCACCAGCATTTGTCTAAACTGCTCAGGGGACTCCAGTGTGCATAGAAGTCTGGAATCCACTGCGGCGGCACCTATCAAAGCTCCACCAAAAAAGATGACAATTATTAAACCTAGACAAGTGAGGGACTAGCAGAGTAGAAAGGGGCCCAGTGGGGAGTTTTCTCATTTATCCAGGGCTTCAAAAGAAGTGTTTAGGATCGAGGGCACCTGGGAGATGATCCTTAGAGCGATAAAAAAAGATCAGCTGAGCCGTCACTGGAGAGCACAGAACACACCTGCATCCTCCTGCCGGCTCCCCAAGGCCCCGAGGGCGGGAGGTCAGAGCAGCGGCGGCGAAGCCCTCCCTCCTCCAGGCCCTCTCCGACTCCGGCAGCACTTTCATTAATCTGTGCCACCTCAGTGGGGCCGGAACACAGTATAGCGACTGGGGAAGACAAGGGTGAGGAAGGAGAGGGGCAAAGTGAGGGAAAGCACCCTCGAGAAGTCCCCAGACGCCCACCTCGTGTTCATCCTCACAGAGCGGCTCCACTTTGCGGTGAGCAGGTTCACTGGCCCCAGGTCCCAGTTATGAAGGCCGGAGTGTTCATCAGTCAGCAGCGAAAGGCTCAGGATGGATCAAGGGTGCCAGGGAGCAGGAAAGACAGACCGGAGGGACTCAGGGCCGCCTCGGTCAGATGCACCGAAATCCACTCTACCTTCTGGGCGGGTGCAAGTGCACGTCCGGGTCTGGCGGGACGAAGAAGTTTCCTACGAAGTCGTGTGCAGGACGGAGGTGCACGTTAGGGCGCTTGGGCAGCAGCCACCGACCAGCAAGTACAGAGGGATTCCCCCATTGAGGCAATCTGCAAGCAACGGCGGTGCATAGCAGTGCAACACCAGCCCTGCTTTAGTCTGGAGCTGATACAGAGCAGTGGGTTTGTGGTTTAGGATACTACATTTTTCAGAGTCCTCTAGTATCCTTAATGAGTCTCCAGGTGTCTCAACTGGGCCACAAACACCAGTGTGTCTAACTACATTCCTGAAGACCTGCTCTCCGCGCCCCCACCCCAGGCCCAGCCTGGGGCCACCGTGATTACAGACTTCTCAGAAATCCTTTGTGAAGAGTCAGATAAAACTCCTACAGCACCTGCCCCAGGGAAGAGCTGAGGATACTCTCTCGGTCAAACTACGGCAGATCTCATAAAAACACTCGCCTCCCCTCCCTTTCCTTCCCTTCCCTTCCTTTCTAGAAACTGTTTTATCATTTCTGAATTCCAAAGCTAAGTCCTACCTAACTAGCCCTCTCTGTCTATCCCCGTACCATTTCTCACAGCAGCTGGGAAGGGCAGAGCAAACTAGAAACTCAAACATAGTCTAGGTTGTTATCATTGACACTGGGAGATCTCAAAACTCATTTTTTTTGTTTTGGTTTTTGTTTGATTGTTTAGATCTTGTCATTCCATTGGGAAAATTTTAAGAACAAGTCTCCCTAGACATATTTTTGTTTCTATATACATTATATTCATTGTACCTCTATCATTCCCTGGTAGCTTAATCATAGTTTACAGAGAGGCTGAGGTTCATCCCTGGGACCAAGGGTATCGATCCAGGGCAAAGGGGTCTCCTAATGATTTCCAAGTCACTTAACTTCTTCCTCCAGACACAAACCTTGCTCTGCCACCAAATTTCCTTTGAGTGGACGAAGGACTGGCCTGAGTAGTAGAAGCAGCAGCCTTGCTACTTGCTCCTTTGCCTCAAGGTAATGCTAGTACAACAAGCAAAGCCGGCCAGTTCTGACAGGATCGCTTTCCAGCCATCACCCCCTTCTTGAGGATGGACTAAAATGTGGATGATACAAACCAGGAATCTGCATCAGCAAACACACATGTCCCACAGGGACTGCACGATGCCTCTGCCTGCCAAAGGCAACTAGACCAGCGAGGTCATTGTTCGGCCAAGGTGTGCACCTCAGGGCTTGGTGGCATCTGCCATGTGAAGTACGTGACAATCTGCATGTTAAATACTATTAAATCTTGATGACTGTCTCTTGGGGAAAAATTACTCAACTGAACTAAAGTTGTAATATAAACATATTTTTTTCCACGCCACAAGCTGTTTCACATGTGTACACTCTGTTGGCCCTTGTCCTTTTACTTTTTTCTAGTCTTGACCTGTTTTCTCCCTGCCCTCACCTACATTCTGAGCCTATACTCAAGGTTACCTTCCAAATAAACATGACCCAGCATTGGTTAGAAAGTGCAACTGAAATATTTAGATTTTAACAAGATATTAAGTATCTACCAAATCAGAGAAAGACTGGCGGCCGGGATTGAACACCGTGGCACATGCCCATAGCCCCAGCTGTGTCTTGGCAGGCGGGCAGTTTGCACTCCAGAGTTTTAGGCCCCCCTAGGTAATGAACACAGAAGGACCCCGATTAAAAAAAAAAAAAAACTGATGACAAAACTCTCACACTTGGTTTTATTCTTTTTTTCTTTGCTTGTTGAGACACTATACAATCCAGACTAGTCCTAAACACACAGTGTATCCCAAGCTGCCCTCAAATTACCATCCTTCTGTCTCAGCCTCCTGAGTGCAAATAGTGGTTTCATTCCTGCACGGGTTGGGGGGAAGTGCAGAGGAACCTTCTCTAAGGTTAATGTGGACACCCCGTAAAGTTTCATCGAGCCCAGGAACTTTCCAGTCCTCCCACCACGTGACCGTCAGCCCTGCGACCTAGGGTGGCAGCGGAGCACCTGCCATCATGTGCACTGTACCAGAGCAACAACAGCAGGGAGTCAGTGGTGCCCCTTAAGGACACAGCACAGGAGTGTCCCTACCGCTTCCCCTGCACCTCATTGGCACACGGGGGGGGGGGGGACAGGCAGGCACTAAAAATCAGGAAGAATGGCAACTATCAAATCAAATTATGATTTTTCATTCGCAAAGTACAGAATGCAATATTAGAACTGCATTCTAGACTATCAAGTTTTTTTCTTGCTTTGTGAAATTCTGCTTTAATTTTTGGTCCACTCAGACAGCCATTATCTGTCACCACCTGGAGGTATTTAAGAATTGTCCTGGGGATACACTGTATAATACAGAAGCCCTGGAAAATATCCCTGAGAATGCACAGTTAATATCAGCCATGTGTTCGGACAAACTGAAAGACAAACTTTTTGTGTCTAATGGAAACCTGCCACGGCTTGATACAATAAGTAGCCTTCTCAATAAGGACATAGGCTTTCACAAACCTGATCCTCCTTCAAATACTTGAGGAAAGACAGCTATTTAATGAAACCATGGTGAATTCTGGAGGGAAGACGTCCACCTTACAATGTGAGTAATCACAGTCTATCCATCTGAGCAGAATTTGAAATGTGCACGGATCAGATTTTCCTAAAATCATCCCATCGGTCATTTTCACAGACTAAAAGAAGGCCTCTAAGACAAACTCAGAACGCAGACCTCACGAGGGGTCACTATTTCTCCTTTGAAATCTCATCTCAGCCACGTCCTCGGAGAGCCCACTGGTCAGGGGGTGGAGTAACCTTCCCACGGAGCTGAGGCCACAGCTGGAGCTGTGGCAGGTGCTGAGAGACGACCTTCCTCCTGTGGCTGAGCAGGAGTCAGGGAGGGAACTCACTGTGTGTGACGCACACTTCTTAACTTTCGGACACCACATGTCCAAATACTGCAAGAGGCCACTCACAGAATAAGACAGAGGGCCCCGTCATGAGCCCTCCCGCTTCAGGGCCCTCCTACGCTGGTCAGTGGCTGTGCAGACTCTAGTCCATGAGGGCCCAGAACTCAGGCAGCTTCTCCCCTCCAGGCCGCACTGAGCCCGGCAAACTGGGACTGCTTGCTCACGCCAGTCCACAGTGCAACTTCAGAAATCCAGAGCTCCACTGAGGGCAGAGGAAGGTGAGGGGCAGGGCCTGCGTTTCTCTGTGTACTTTGTGAGTCACAGATCTGCCATCTCCACAGGTGTGACACCGTGTGAGGCCATTTGCCCACCCCACCACCATTATTTCCAATCCACGAGGAGGGAGGGGAGCAAACTTTTCTCTCTCTTTTATATTCCCCCCTCCTGAATTTTAAGGGAAAGAAGAAAATTATAAAATCAGAATCCTGCACATCCCCTGAGACGTGTATATTTAAGCTGGACCAAGCACAACCCTCATATCACAGGCAACAATTTCACCCTGGCAGGGAAATGGACTAAGTGACTTAATGGATATTTTCCATCTCTAATTTCCATGATTAAAAGAAAGAGGTTGAGAGGGGTACATGTGGAGCCTATTGTGAGTTTGCCAATGAATCCTAATTTAGATCAAAGGGAGTCTATGTGACACTGAACCATAAACACCCTAGTGTGCGTTACTTCAAGGAAGTTGTTAGTGTGTTCCCGATGGCTATTATGTGATATAGTTGCGCTCTACAGCCTGCACCCTTTAATTACTAATATAGAAGAAAATCCCATATAAGAAGGAGGAATGTAAATGAGACCTCTGCTCTTTTGAACCTTTTATGCATTTGCCAAATTAAAATTTGCTGTGGACTTTGGTTTTTCCCTGATCGCTGTTGGTAGTGATCAGTTGGCTCATGGGATTAAATCTGACTTTCCAACAACTATTTCCGATCAGTGTGTGGATTTCAGACCGTTATGTTTGCTTTGCACCGAGACACGGATCATCAGAACCAGATTGGGAGAAACTTTGAAGTTTTCAAAGGTATGGAAGAAACCCTCTTCCGCTCTCATCGTCCCTTCTGCTGACCATTGTTCAAGGGCCAGTTGGGGGCTGCAGCTGCGGAGGGGCCCAGGGAGTCCCACAGCACGATATCCCGACACACCCATGTTCTACCTGCGGCACATGGATGGGGTTTCGTGCAGCGGCTGTGCGCTTGGGACAGGGTGCAGACGGACAGGCACAGTCCCTGAAGTGGAGGCCACTCACACCAACTTTTAAACTACAATTCAACCGAGGGCGGCCACAAATACAGTGGAAACTGCGTGATATTTTAGTGGTGCTTCTTTCTCTAGGACGCTTCTACAGAGAGAAAATTGATAACAGCTTTTCACTTAAACTAAGAGCTAAATGTGGGACCAGGCCCCACGTGAAAGCAAAGATGCTGTCAGACACCATGACTGCGGAAGAGGGGAGCCACTCAGTGAGGGGCCTTGCCCAGCACCACGTCTCATTCAGTACAGCAAACTCCTTCTTTGCCATCTGTCTCATACCCCAAAGAGATACTAATAATAAAATCATTGCTTAATGAGTACACTAAGTAGAGGATAATTCCCTGGTAGATCATATTGGTTTGCTTCTCCAAAGGATGCCATTTTCTCAATGAGGCGGAGAACACAGGGGACAGCACGGGCTCGTGCACAAACAGGGGTGTCTGAAATCAAACCCAGTGCAGCATATGTCAGTATTTAAAGCCCCATCAAAGAAACATCCAACTTTTCAGCTGTAACCCAAATATAAATTTCCCTTACCCTGTCAATTAGCAGATTACAAAACTTCTGTAGCAGGAAGACCATTCTGCCAGCAAAGCCGTGGTGTTTGGAATGGGTCCAGGTCAGACAGATGGCGTGGAAAAGGGGTGCAGCGAGATGTTCCCTACTGGCAAAGTCAACTGCTCTTCTGTGCAGCCAGTGAAACCTTTGAAGGGCTGAGCCACAAGGTGAAGCGCAGCCCCACACAGCTGGAGAAGCCTACAGATGTTTGGAAGTGCCAAAGGAGACAGGACAGGCACAATAGTCTAATGAGGGATGCATTCAAATAGGAAAATATGCAAACTGTTAGATAATCGAAAACCTTGTTCTTTGGCACTCACAAAGTTCCTACCCAGCCATCCTAAGCTGAGGAGTGTGGAACGCAGCATCGTAACTTCTCTGAGTGTGGTGTGATCTTGCAAGGCAGGATGACAGAATTGGTGCTCTCTTTGGAAGGCTGACTATACCAGGGACAATCAAATGATATGACTAACCGGGGGGTGGGGGGGGTGATACATTTGTTACACTGTATTAAATGCTACCTGTCCACATCACAGTCTCTTTGTAAAACTTCTTCTCTTATAAATGGCCATTGCCCAGAAAAGCTGGAACAAGGGCTTGAGGGTAAAAAGGTTATTTCTCAGGAATAACAAGAACAGCTCCCTGGATTTTAAGACAGGATCTTGCTATGCAGTTCAGGCTGGCCTCAAACTCACATCAATTATCCTGCCTCAGCCTCCCAGGGCTGGGAATAAAGGCATGTGGTCCTACACCCGGCCTTTAAAAATGAATTTTAAAATGAAAGAACACTAATTGATGATTTTTAATTTTTTTACTTTAAATTCTCTTTCATAAGACCAAAGAGGCAAAACTACTTCTTCATTAACTTGAAATATTTTAGGTCAATAAGAATATCTTTGTTTTTTTCTTATTCATCACTTGGCATTTCACCCCAGTGTTGCTTGGGCGGAGCATTTATTTACATACTGACTGTCCCAAGCAGCTCCCGGGCAGGTGTCATTTCAACCAGCTGATTCTTGTATAAAGCAAACGATAAAATTCTCATTTTAATACTTCCGGTTACAAAAGTCAATTTAAAAATATGCAATTTTTGGTCATCCTGTATTTAAATATTGGACTGGTAAGAGGTTAATTTAATAATGATTAGCTACTGATAAGTGCTAACAATGCACTAGCATTTCTTATATGTCAATCTTCTAAACAACCTTGAAAGATGAAATTATTCTCATCTTAAAGAAATCAAAAATCCAAGAGCAAAATGGGGTCACATTCTGACAGTCACTTACGACATTCCTCTTCCCAGTTCCCCTGTCTCCGTTCACTTCCTCACAGTGCCCCACGTCACAAGTCACAAGATCCAGGGCAAACCTTGTCCTCAGGGAGGAGGCTCCACCCCATGTGGGGCAGGTTAGCTCCAGCTCTTGACTAGTGGGTCAGAAGTGTTTGGTGCTCAACTTGGAGTCCTATCTCTAAGAAATTCCTCCTGAAAGTGATACTGTAGAACCAAGAACCTGGCTGCTCCTTGACATTTGTTGGCGGATAGGAGACATGTAAACATGAGATGGCCCTCGTACTTTTGATTTTCACACTGCCCCTCTACTCACCAGATCTTGATTCTTGTCCACTCCTCCATAGTGACCTGGTCGTGGTGCAGCTTCCTATATTGAGATACAGAGCCCAACAGAGGTCCTCCTATATTGAAATCATGTAGAGGGCTGGGGATTTAGTTCAATGGTTCCAGCGCCTATCTTGCAAGCGCAAGGACCTAGGTTTGATCCCCGCTAACCACATACCTATACTGGGCACGGAGACTCATGCCCAGCAGCAACCAGTACCACATACCACAGTGCTGGGCGCGGTGGCTCATGCCTGTAATCCCAGCACTCGGGAGGCAGAGGCAGGAGGATTGCTGTGATGCGAGTTTGAGGCTGAGCTCAGGGCCAGCCTGAACCACAAAGTGAGACCCTGTCTCAAAAAAACCAAAAAAAAAAAAAAAAAAAGAAAGAAACAAATCATGTAGAGAAGAGATACTGAAACCATTAGTTTGACAATACTAGATTTAGTTTTTTTCACTTGCTTTAGCAAAAGTTAACCCAGCCTTCATACAACAAGCTGTTTTTGTTTGTTTTGATATCATCTTGACCAAACAAAATAGGAGAGAAGTCAATGCTAAACACAGTCTACAACAGACCTGATTACAGAGAACATGGACTTGGTATTGTATTTGGTGCTACAGGAATTGCAAAACCCAGGCAAGGATGACCTGCCCAGCCTGCAGTGGCATTTTATGACTAGCACTACTGTTTGCACTTCCCAAGTCCCATAAGAAAGATGATCCATTGATTAAAACAACAATTACTTTGGTCATCATTTCAAACTCTTCAACCCAGGGCCCTGCTCTGTCTCCATACCCCATGAAGAGGAAGGGGAAAAAAAACACAAAAGCCTCATAGAAGTAACAATTGCCTATTTTAACGTTGGCAACTTATAACCGACAATTATGTTGTTAATTGATAGTTATTTCAATGAGTTGTCATCCGTGTAGATTGTTCAGATTAGCAATGTTGCTTTTGCATTGTGATTAAAACACTGGGTAGCTGCATAAAAACTGTTGTATTCTATGATAGATACATTCTAACAGTGCAAGGAGGAAAAGGGCCAGCCCTCCCTCTGTGGAACAGATGAACTGGAGAAGGAGCTGGGAAGTAAAAAGTCTTGTTAAAATATGACTCTTAGCAGAATTCTAGACCAATGAAATGCAATGTTTAAAGACATTTCTCTTTATGTAAATAAAAATTAATTAGGAGGAGGTGGCAATTGGCAGCAAGGCTACCATGCATGCCAAGGAAAATAATAGTAGTCCCAGAAAGGAGGCTGAGAAGGACCTAGTTTTGTTGCTGTACCCCTCAGTCTCAGGACAAGTGTCATGTTGGATAGTCACAAGTCGATATAGCTGATTTCTTATTAGGACAAAAACCAGAGCAAGTACGATCCCAAAAACAGTTCCTCTCTAAAGGTAAGACTTAGAATAAATTCACAGCCCTACATAGCTTTTTTCGACATTATATTTTTTTTTTAATTTGAAGATTTTTTTGTACCAGGAATTGAACTCAGGGCCTCAGCATTTTCCAGGTAGGCCCTGTACCAACTAAGCTACATCCCCAGTCCCAAAAATGAAAGACTTGAGCAATTTTATCAACACTAAATTTTTTTTAAGTGTTAAAAATATTTTAATATATTAATTATGGCTTTTTTTAAAAGATAAGGCTACTGTGTTGTCTGAGCTGTTTTCAAATCCCTGAGCTCAAGTGATCCTTCTGCTTCAGCCTCCCAAGTAGCTGGGACTGCAGACATGCATCCCCATAACCCGGGCCTTACTGTGTGGCTTTCAAATCTTACAAAAACAGCTTGAATTCTGCAGTTTTTCTACTACAAGCTACAGCCACTTCATTAGTAAGAGGGGAAGGCAATCTCGGACATCTGCTGGCAACAACTCAAAAGGCCTAAATGGCCATCCTGTTCCAGGCAGTGCTGGACACAAGGTGGCAGCTGCCCAAATCGTGGGCAAAAGGCCCCGATGAAACTGAACAGAGCCAGAGGTTGTGTCATAGAGTGTGGCATGAGTGTGGACGTAAAGCATGCAAGTCATCAAGCATCTCTAATTCCTCTTCAGTTAAATCAAGCTACCAAAGCTGGCAATCACTTTTGTGAAAATGGAGAAGCATTTTTCTTCATACCAACTGTACATACATTCTTTTCTGAACTTTTTTTTATAATTGAAGATCAAACTCATGAATTTGCACTTGCAAAGCAGGCACTGGAACCACTGAGCTAAATCCCCAGCCCTACTGTACATACATTTTTTAACCGACATTTTTGTGGTAGTCACATCTACACAACAATTGCCCACGTTTGTTTCTTTCCTCAGCCCTTTGCCCACTGCTGGCTGGCTGCTGTCATGGGTACATGTGGGTCTAACCCACACAGAATGAGTTCCCTCTCCATGGGCACCGGGACTCTAATGTCCCCTCAGATAACCACCTCTCAGCAGCAGCATCCTCCAGTTTGGATGGGACAGTCTCCACCTGCAGGCTCCAGAGTAGCCATGTGACCAGTCAGGTTATTTCACATGACCAGCACAGCACCCAGTCAGTCTGATAAGAATCCACCTTAGAACTTTCTCTGGAACTCCTGACTGGGGCCAAAGAAATACAGCATTCTTCCTTCAAGTTTGCAGGAGGAAGGAGGAGGTATGCCTGGAGATGCTGGGCCACCTCGTTCAGAGAGCCTGACCAAGAGACAGGATTCTGCGAGAGCAGGACAGGGGCTGAGAGGCACAGGCTAGCAATTCAGTAACTATGTTCATATGAGGGTTGAGCAGGTAGATTGCAGGTAAAGTGAGACAGGTTTGTCACTGCTGAAGTAAGACATTTATAAAATGGAAAGTGGAAAGCAAGAATGGATCTGGAAGTCTCTGGATTAGAATTGGAGGTAATATAGGGATTTATGGAATTTTTCAACTCATATCCAGATAGATAGAAACATAGATGTGTGTATAGGCATGGGTTGGTATACCCATTTCCCAGCTCTGTCTGCTAAGAAGGCTTTGATACAATGATGTCCCAGTACAATGAGCACCCTCAAATGCAGGTCTGGGATTCTAAATCCTTTTCTCCAAAACAGGAACCAGGGTGTTTTGGAGAATAGGGCTGGAATAGAAAAAACACAGGATGAGTCTGTCTTACCTTGTGGTATTAGACAGTGGAGAAGGGCTCACCAAAGGTTAGAAGCATGTCAAGGGTCAGGAAAGAACTTCCAGTAGCCAAAACTGGAGCCATCCAAGGAGTGAAATAAATACCGGAGTATAATCCACAGAACAGCTCCAGACTGGGGACACCTCTTCTTATTGACAAATTCCAACTAATAAAATAATGCAGAAGGAGTGATGGAAATAGAAAATTACTATGAGAGTACCATAGTAATGGAAAGATGCCCAATGGCTTCTAAAATCTGCAAGGAAATGCTTGAGGGGAAAATAAACTATTTGCACAGACTCAAGAATCTCCCTCAAGATGCTTATGAAATGCAGCAGACACCAAGTAAAGGTTAAATAGAGGCAATATGACATTTGACATTATTTATTATTACTCTGATGGGCTCAGAAGGTCAATTTTTTTATTTTTTTCTGTTTTTGTTGTTTGTTTTGGGCTTTTTTTGAGACAGGGTCTTGCTTTGTAGTTCAGGCTGGTCCTGGGTTCAGCCTCAAACTTACATCACAGCAATCCTCCTGCCTCTGCCTCCCGAGTGCTGGGATTACAGCACCACCATGCCCGGCACTGTGGTATGTGTTACTGGTTGCTGCTGGGGTGAGTCTCCATGCCCAGTATTGTATGTGGCTACCAGGGATTGAACCCAGGTCCTTGCGCTTACAAGACAGATGCCAAAACCAATGAGCTAAATCCCTGGCCCTTGTTTTGGTTTTTGAGTCTGGGTCTTGCTATGTTGTCCAGGATGGCCTCAAAGGCAATCAGTTCTTCCACCTCAGGCTCCTGAATGCTGAGATGACAAGTTTGTGCCACCATGACCAGCCTCCAGAAGGTGCAAATTAAGAACTTCAGTCTAAATGGGAGAAACTCTTAGATCAGCTCATATTAAAAGACATGCTACAAAGTAACAAGTCAGTACTCTTTAAAGTGGCAAGGTCCTAAAACACAAAACCAAAATAATAAGAAAAAAAGCAAGGAGTGTTACAGAATAGAAAGAACCCAGGAGATATGACAACTGGAGACCCTTGATAGGGTGCTGTAGTAGACATCAGGGAGGAGATTGGGTCAATTTAAATAAAACATTTGGTTGAGTTATTTCGCACTGTTGAGTTCTTAGCTCCAGTACTGTGTTCATAGGTAAGATGTCTGTGCTAGGGAAAGCCAGGTGGACAGCACACACTTTTTGTTCTGTTTTCCCACTTCTCTGTTCACTTACAATTTTTTCAAAATACTTTCAATATAAGGTATAAAAATTGAGAATTAAAGGGCAGTAGAGCAGAAGGGAAGGGAAGCAGTGATATTCTGTGCGTGTTCCCACAGCAGCTTCATACTGAAAGGGAGTTCCCAGTGCCTCAGCGTCTCCGGGGATAAAAGGTAACTTAGAAGTCTCAAACTGTCCTCTCATTTTCATTTCAGTTATAAATGTCACATTATTCCTAAATACTACTCAAAGGGAAACATTGATATTCAGTGCACAAAATCCGGAAAAAATAAAGCCCATATCATTTATAACAATAAATGTGGTTGTGGATCATGAATCTGGTCTAAATCACTCAAATCCATAAAACAGTTATAACTTGTTCATAAAACACCTCTTGCGAGACTTTCTGTAGGAAACTTGGAGGTAATGAGACAGCAGGTAATGGAGAGAGCTAATTAACTCTGGCAAGGCCTTGATAGGTTCTGCTTTATTATCTCAATTAGGTGGCTCGAGAACAACGTTCTCTCAGTCACAGGCCCCCTTCGCCCACCTTCCTAGAGGCGATGGCCAAAGACCTGAAGCTCTTCCTGCCACCCCACTGATATTCCCAGGTTTTGTTCTTAAGCTTTACACTGCGCCGGTTCAGGTCTTCCGTTATTTTCCTGGGCCAAGGAATAGAATGATTTCGGTAACAGATGCTATCATTAAGAATTAAGACTATTAAGGGCCCAAGTTTCCATGTTCAAAATTTGAAATTAAAGCTAGACCTAAAAATGACAGTGAAAGATGTGAAATTAGAAGTGAGAAAAATTATCAAGTAGACTAAAAAACAACCTTTTATGCCTAGTTTCTTATAAAATAATAGCAGTCTGGAGAAAATCACAGTATCTTAGATTCAGAAGGCCTTTCTTACAGAGATATCTGCCTTTTGCTTTGCTTGTTTTACTTATTTATTTTTAAATTTTTCTTCTTTCTTTCTTTTGAGATAGGGCCTCGCTTTGTAGTTCATGCTAGTCCTGAACTCAGCCTGAACTCAGCAAGCCTGTCTGCCTCCTGAGTGCTGGGAATACAAGCGTGAGCTTCCACACCTGGCATTGTGGTATGTAGTACTGATTGTCGGTGGGCACAAGTCTCCACACCCAGCACTGTTGTATGTGGTTACCAGGACCAAACCAGGGACCTTGTGAACCAGGGACCTTGTGCTCACAAGGCAGGGGCTGGAACCACTAAACTAAGTCCCTGGCCATAAATTTTCTTAACCTGTGTCTTAACCTGTGTCCTCGGGGTCCCCAGACCCATTAGCCATTCTGTATGATGCAGATATTTCTTTCTATTTTTTTTTTTTTAAGGTTTTTTGAGACAGGGTCTCACTTTGTGGTTCAGGCTGGCCCTGAGCTCAGCCTCAAACTCACATTTCAGCAATCCTCCTGCCTGTGACTTCGAGTGCTGGGATTACAGGCATGAGCCACCACGCCCGGCACTGTGGTATGTTATACTGATTGCCAGTGGGCGTGAGTCTCCATGCTCAGTATTGTTATGTGGTTACTGGGGATCAAACCCGGGCCCTTGCGCTTGCAAGACAGGCACCGGAACCACTGAGCTAACTCCCCAGCCCTGATACAGATATTTCTTATCATCTCACATTCTTGACAAAAGTAGGAAGGCAATTCTCCAGGACAGTGAAACATTTCCTAATAGCAAATACTAAATGGAGCTAATTTTCACAAGATAAAGTGAGGTTACTGAATATGTGGGCTTTATAATTATCCAATTGATTTCATAAAATAATTCAAAAGTAAGTAGGGAAACTCACTAGTAACTATCAAAAACATAATAGGAAGCATCATGGCAAATGTGAAGCTGGTGAGTTAACTTACAGAAACTTCGTTTTTTCTGCACTTCCTTCCAGTGTTCATTCATTACTCTCTCTGCTCACAGAACCCTTAAGAGTGAGAACTAGTTTGATAACTTTGAAGTAGGAAACATAATTACCATGCGTTATAACAACAGGTGTGTTGACATTGATGCTGTGATTATATATCATCATAAAGAATGTAATAAAAGACAGCTTGCTTTAAAACACTTAGGAAGTGATTTGGGGACCTTGTCAAGGACATAGCAATTTGGTAGTTGGAAAATAATTTAGGCTGCAAGTAATGCGGTCTCCTTACCCAAACCATAGAGAAAATATAATTAAAAGGGGGAATGGAAAATATTGTGGGTTTTGCTATTAAAAAAAGAAAAGTAAAGACTTTTCCTGACTGTGACCTCTTATTCCAAATGTCAGCATAGGGAAGCACTGAACAGGGCAGACCTGTCCAGATCTCTCCTCTGACACCTAGTATGCAGATATCCAGTGAGAAAGGCCAAGAGAGCAACATGAGGCTAGAGACTTTACATACTTCAGCAGCTTTGATAAAGCCCTATACTAGTTTTCCCTTTGCCTTTTAGCAGCAGTTAACATCCAAGTAACAGAAGGAAAGGAATGGAAAATAAATAACTTTAGCATTAACACAAAAAAGAACTGACAGGCGTGGTGGCTCACACCAGTAATCTCAGCCCTTGGGAGGCAGAGGCAGGAGGATTTCTGTGAGTTTGAGGCTTGCCTGGGCGACATAGTTCAGGATCAGCCTGAACTACAGAGCAAGACCCTGTCTCAAAATACTAAAATAAACAAATGGGGATGACTGGGGATATAGCCCAGTCAGCGATAGAACTCTTGCCTAGTATGCAAGAGGTTCTAGGTTCAATCCCTAGCACTGCAAGAAAGAAAAAAAAAAAAAAAATCCAGCAAAAAGAAAAAATAGTGTTGAAACAAAACATCGTTTCCTTCTCTGCTTTCTCAGGTTGGTGCAGAAAAAGCAGAGGAGATATATGGTAGGAGTGCCAGGGAAATCTCCATGCCCTTTACTATAATTTGTGCTACTGAGATTTTTTTTTCCTTCCTAAAGTTCAAGATTTACTTGAGACTCCAGTTCACACAAAGTATAAGCCTAAGGACTAAAAAAACCCCAAAAGGTCAGCATAACTTAGTTGTATTTAACTATCTATCTAATGTCCAATGCCACCATACTGTGCTCATGACTAAAAGGATAAGTTATTTTGCTCTTTAAGGTCAGGCTCTCCAAGGGCAGGCAGCGCAGGTGAGGTGGGGAGCTGCTGGGAACTGAGGAGATCCCTGGCTGCCTGTGAGCAACGCCCAAGACCTGGGGTGGGCTGTCTTCCTCCTACAGCTGAGTAAGCCAGAGAGGTAGCTGGCAGTGCCTGCAGGCCAAACAGGTCTTCACCTTGAGCTCAGCCTGACAGTTTCAATCATCCACTTTTCTCCCTCAGAGGGGAACTGAGGATAGGTCTCCTCTGACTTGCCAGGGGGTCTCTCCTTTACAAGGCTCAGGAGTCTCCCCAGCCAACCTGGAGGGGCCAGCCCTTTTCTGGTTGGAGTTGCCTCTCTCCTGGCAAGGCAAAGGTGCACACACAAGTAGTTCAGGGCCAGAGAAAGTGTAGGCTCAGTGAGACCAGCAGGCACAGCAGGGGTAGGGCCCAGGCCCACATTACCTTCAGGAACCCATGAAAATATTTTTTCTTTTAAAATCAGGAGAATTGGCCAGGTATAGTGGCACATGCCTGTAATCCCAGCTGAGGCAGGAGGATCACAAGTTTGAGGCCAGCTTGGGCTATTTATATTAGTAAATTCAAGATCAGCCTGTACTATATAAGCAGGACCCTGTCTTTTAAAAAAAGAATAAATAAGCAAAGCAAAATAAAGTAAGTCAGAATAGTCAATCTAACAATTCCACTCACAGGTATATACAAAAAAAAAGTGAAATGTATCCAAGTGATAAAAAAACTGAAAACAAACATGCAAACACTTGAATGCAAATGTTCCTAATGGCATTATTCACAGTAGCAAAAAGGTAGAAACCTTCCAAATGTTCAGCAACTAGTGAGAGGATAAATAAAAAGTGAACACTAAGAGACATTATTCAGCCGCAAAAAATAAGTAGAATACTGATACATGGTATAATACAGATGAATCTCAAAACAGTATGTTAAGTCAAAGAATCAAAATACAAAAGTCCAAGTGTTACATGATTCCATTTATCTGAAACACCTCAAACAGGCAAATCCATTGAGAAAAAGAAAAAATGGTTAGTTTACTAATGGCTGAAAGGAGAGGCTATTAGGGAGTGATCACTTCATGGGTATGGAGTTTTCTTGTGCAGACATATGTTGGAAATAGAGCTGGTGGTTATACATTATGAATATGTTAGGTACACGTTAAAATGGTTAACAGTATAATGTGACTATACTTAATAACAATGTATTATATACTTGAAAATTGCTAAGAGAGATTTTGCTAAGAGTAGATTTTAGGGGTTCTAAACTCAAAAAAAATTGAATATAAATAAGTACACGAGGGCCAGGGATTTAGCTCAGTGGTTCCAGCATCTGCCTTGCAAGTGTAAGGTGCTGAGTTCGATCCTCAGTAATCACATACCACAATGTTGGGCGTGATGGCTCACAACTGTAAACCCAGCACTCAGGGGCAGAGGCAGAGGCAGGATTGCTGTGAGTTTGAGGCTTGCCTGGGCTACATAGTAAGCTGAGGGCCAGCCTGAACTACAAAGTGAAAACCTGTCTCAAAAAAAAAAAAAAAAAAAAGTACATGAGATTGATCATGCATATGTACACTGGGTTGATTTAGCCACTTCACAATATGTATGTATTTCAGACAAGACCAGGCACATCCAGGGTGGTATAGCTGTAGACACATATTTCAAAAAATGTTGTACACCATAAATATATACCTTTTTAATAAATTAAAAATACTCCAAGTAGTTGATAGCTATTTTTATGCTAGGCAAATTTTATCTCAATAAAAGAAATGAAACCTCCATATTACATCTGTCTTATGCCAATACAATCATAAAATATAATTTTTTAAAATGCATAAAGGAGTCCATAAGACCAGAGTGTCCAGAGCCCACAAAAGCCAGTGTAGTGCACAGAGGTGAGCTGGGAATCATGAGCTACCTGAGGGGAGAGGCAGCAGTGTGGCTTGGCCTGGCCAGTGCAGGAGACACTTACCACAACACACCTGGAAAAGCAGCGAGGCCCTACCGGGCCATGACAGAGACTTGAGATACTGTGGTGAAGAAGTTCAAGTCTGGTTGGGTCAAATATGCCACATGTATGTCTCCTAGCAGCTAGGAGACACCTAAAGGAGTTCAAGCATGAGCATTCCCATGAGTAGAAACTGTCTTATAGCCACTTGGGGGCCTCTCATTCCTCCTCTACTCATGTCTCCTTCGCTAGTCCAAGAGCTAACCATAAAAAGTAAAAGGCTTATGCCCCACCAATCAGCTACAGCCTCATTGCCCCTATGCACTCACAGCCACGCCCACTCTCCTTGTTCTATATAAGCCTGTGTAATCCTCAATAAAAACAGAACAGTTCACCTAAACTTTCCAGGAGTCTGGGTGGAGGCTCTGCACACTCACTCTCCCGGTCCGGGCCTCCAAAGCTGATCATCCGCTGCATACCACCCGGAGGCTGGCAAGCTCTGGACGACTACTCTGTGGGAAATGCTGATCAAAAGTTTCAAGATGATTTTTTAAATAGAAGGCTAAACCTCGTCCCTTTGCACTGAACTAAATCCCTACATCTTTAAACAATTTTAAATTAAGTTTTGTAGCACTGGGGATTGAACCCAAGGGCCTTCACACTAAGCTACATCTCTAACCCTTTTTTTTATTTGTTCAGTGAGACAGGGCTTTATTAAATTGCCCAGCTTGGCCCTGGACTTTCGATCCTCCTGGCTCAGTCTTCCAGACTGCTGAGACTGCAGGCATGTGCCACGATATCCAGCTGAAAATGATATTTCTAAAGATCATTCCAGATTCCTACTTGGAAAACAAATTAGTTAGGGTCAAGAGGAATTTCTGTAGAGACCAAATTAGAGAACGGTGCTACAGTCCCGGCAAAAAAAAAAAAAAAAGTGGCTGCTGGCTAAGAGGCTGGCAGAGGAGATGTAGAGAGGCTCATGGCTTTGAGCCCCTTGGAATATCAACACGTTCACTGTGAGGAAGTCCACAATAACTTTCACACTATTGACATGAGCACTGAGATACATAAGATGATGCTTGCTTTTCATTGAGAAGGTCCAGGTTTAGGGCAGTGAAATCTTAAACTGACTTCGGAACACAAGGTTCAAAGTACCTGTAAAATTTCCAATGGAAAGGTCAGATAGGTAATTCAGTAACTTGCCTAGAACTTAAATGAGTGAAGTAGAGGAGGAAAACTTGAGACTATCCATATCTGGAGTAAGAAAACCCCCTGAATGAGTCAGAAAGAAGAGAAATCAGCTCAGGATCAAGTCTTGAGAAACCCACTGTCTGAGCAGGAGGCACAGAAAGAAAAGACAGCTCAGGAGATACAGGAGGGGAGAGAGATCACAGGAAGCAAGTGGGCCCTGGACGTCAGAGGAGGAGACTGTTCCAAGAGGGAAGAAACAGCCACCTGCTGTGAACACCTGGAGAGAGGTCCAGCAGGACAGGGGGCCTGTTGACCTTTCAGGTCATTTTCAGCAGAGACCTAATGAGGGTAAATTGGAAAGTGGGGGGGTGGGGGGGTGGGGAGAGTAGACAACTCTCAAGGGCTGTGGGGCCGGTGAGGAGAGCGGGGGCAGTGAGACAAGCTAAAGCTGTACTTCATTCACCCAGCCACTGCCAGTGGGAAGAAGGCAGGAGAAACTGGCCCAATAACAAAGGAGTTGACAAGTTAGTGTCCTTCATCTCAGAGATCAATGATGAGCAGGACCTAAGTCCTCTGGATGCAACTTGGTAGAAGCTGTGACCCTGCACATTTTATGACTGTCTGCAAAGGGAGTTTGCTCTGCTCAGGCACAAATTCCAGAGAAATTTAAGCCGCTCACTCCCTAAGTTATGAGGAAAGGCTTGGGAACAAAGAAAGTGTGATGTCAGCCGATCGGAGCCCAGAAAGCCAGGTTCAGCAAGCAGCAGCCCCTCCAAACCCCTTTGGCAGCTCTTCACACACACTAGGGACCCCTGACCAGGGCTGCAGGCTGAGCCCACTCCCAGGACCCCATCACATCCCAAGGTGCCAAATCCATGTCTATCTCCCAGCCTCTGCTCCGTCCTCAGTTTTCAACTCTCGGACCTGAGAAATATCTCAAAAATGGTCCTTTATTCTTTACCAGCTAAAAAAAGGAACCAATCCAATGGAGTCCCGGTAGCACAAGTCCCTTGTCTGGAGTGTTCATACTCTATTGTCCTGTTCATACCTAACCAATGACTCAGGGCAGAATACTGCTTTTTCTTTTTTACTACAAATAAAGTTGCCTGTGCAGACACTGCTGCCTTATAGTTCCTAGCAAACATTTCAGCGTGGACTGTCTCCACTATTAAATTTCAGGAGACTTAAGGATCAGAAAGATAATCCTAAATAAGTTTTTCTACCCTGCTTTTCTTACCCTGACTCAAGCCTATCAAGTAAGCCTCGGGTTTTACACTAGAGTCCAAGTGAATAAGACTCTGCGTTCCTTCTTTGTTGTAAAAAGTTTATTAGGTGCCTTCTTGAATATAACCGTGCCAAGAGCCAGAGGGCCCACACTCTGGCTCTTGCACACTTAGGGTGTGACATTCCAGATTTCACATCTGTGGACATTTAGCAGGGTTATGATGTAGCTCTGAGAGGAACAGATCGGGGGGAGGAGCTAATCTTTCCCTAACTTTTAAATAAAAGGACTATGTTGTTATAAGGGGAAAAGCATAGGAAACTCGGTAGAAAAATGTTGAAAGTCAGAAAAGTTAGTCATAATGTCATCAGCCTATCTGACTTCAGGACAGACTCTACACAATGATTATTACTTTATCCCAAGTGCAGGGGACACAGCCTATACTCATGTTCACTGAAGGATGAACTAAAGGACCTTAGTCCTATAGATTCTACAAGGCAGACATGGTACTTGGAATACTCACACAGAATTTGAGTCAGAAAATCTAGTGCAGCACTGAGTGATACTTACCTAGTCCGCAAGTGTCGGTAGACAGAAGGCTGACCCTCTCACAGTGTCAAATTAGGTTACATGTGAGAAAGTAAAGGAAACAAGTCAGCAACAGGTCAGAGACACCTGTTCCCATCACATCTATTTATTAACAAGCTGCTGATACAATCAGATTTCTTTTTTAAAGGTATAAGAATTGGAAATGAAGAGACAAATCTTTTGCAAATAATTAGTATTACTATCTCCACAGAAAACCTTATAGAACTACAAACTGTTATAATTAGCAGAGAATAGTTGGTCTGACACAAATCAGTAGCCTTTATGTACACCAGCACTAATCAGTTTAAATGTTTAATTTTTAAACCTACTTGCTATTGCAATAACAAAATAAATTGTATAGGGATACATATAAGAACAGGTATAAGGCCTTTCCCAGTGCAAATAGTAATTTATGAAAAGAAGTAAAAATTTTAAGTTGCATATGGTGGCGCACCTATAATCCTATCACTTTGGAGGCTGAGGCAGGAGGATCATTGAGTTTAAAACCAGCCTACTTAAACTATAGCGACACCTTGTCTGTAAATGAATGAATGAGTGGACCGGGAGTATAGCTCCGTGCGAAAGTCTTGGGTTCAATTCCTAGCACCATCATCACTTGCTGACCATGAAAAAGCCTTGAATAAGCAGAGATAGAATGAATGTCCATGAATAAGAAGTTAATGGCCTTCCTCTTAAATGAATGTAAAAACTCAGTGTGGTTCCAATAAAAATATTAACATGATGAGACCTGATAATTTAATCCTAAAATTCAGAGAAAGAGCTAGAGTTCAAGAATCACCAGATCTACTGCAAAGGGCAAAAGAGGGGCTGACAGGGTAAAGCTTCCTTACCAGACAACAAGACCTTAAAGTCATGACACTGAGTGTATCGTTTCAGGGACAGACTGCCAGGAGGCAAAAGAATAGATGCACATGCAAATGCAGTCTGGACAAATGGCAGAGGTGGCATTATAGTCAATGGGAAGAGGATCACTTGATAAACTGCTGAGGCAACTGATTATGTAAAAAATATTAGATTTCACATCATAAACAAAATACCTTCAAAGTAGACTATTAATCTAAACTGAAAGGCAAAATAATGTTTTTGAAGGACTACTGAGACATCAGAGAATTTCTTCAGAAGGACAAAAGTGTCAGAATTGGTACATACAATAAAACTGGGGGAAAGGCCACAATTCATAGATACAATGAAAAGTACAAAACACACACAAAATACCACAGTTGAAAGATGTTATATGCAATATATGCATCTCTAAAATAGTATGTATGCAGAATTTATCAGCAATATTTAAAAATCAACGCATAAAGTCCTAAATAAAAAGTAAATTTACAAAGGTCTCTGCAGAAGAAATATGAATTATGAACTTCAAGAAATATGCTTACAGGGAAGAATTAAAGTGGGTTACCACTCCATACCCATCAACCCATCTTTACACAATGACCTACCCTCCCAGAGCTTAGATGGAATGGACACTGTGAGAAACAGCTGGGCTGAAGCTTGTTGACACTCTTCATTCTTACAGGGCTGTTTACTGTGTGAAGACCCCAACAAGTGAGAGGTACGTGACACACCTGGACAGGGGTTAAGTGAGATAAAAGACTGAGAAGAAAAATATGTATTATTTCCCCTACAGTTAATGTTTGGTGATATATATTTCCTTAGGGTTTTGGAAAGATCCACTTTAAATTTGTTATACTTGCTTGTCATTCTGTGCAATTCTAAACTAAAATTGTGCTGTTTTGCATTGGAAAAAGAGTCTTCCAAGACCAAGAAAAATGTGAACTCCCCAAAACACTGGTAGGAGTAGAACTGGTACGTATCATGTGGAGATGAATCGGACAACATCCTACTGGACAATGATTCAATTTCTAGACATATACCTCAGAAATCACCACACATATGTACAAGTAAACACACCAAGTAGTGCACTTCAGGACAGTTTATCATAGTGAAACACTGGGAAAAGCTGAAATATTCACTAACAAGAAAATTAATGAATTTGTAATGTACTCAATGTAACTATAGCATTAAATGAGTAATTCAGAGAAACATGTTAGTATGGCTGTATCACAAAACAAGTGATAAAACAAACAGCAGGTTACACACAGGATATCATTTTTATAGTTTCAAAAACAGTCCTATATATGTATACATATAATAAGCCTATGAAGCCATTCATATCATTTTATAACATCAGATTCAAGCAGCAGTTACTGCTATGCATAAAGAGAGAGAAACGGAATGAGACAAGGCTATACAGATTTTTAATTACAGCTCTAACCATTTTTTTCAGCAAAACAAGCAAATGTGAATAAAAATGGTATGAATGTGAAAAGCCAAATGATGGCAACATGGTATGTTTACAATGCTTCATTTTAAGATAGGCGCAGTACCACTTGAGCTAAATCCCTAGCCAATGCTTCATTTTCAAAAAGGCACCAAATGCTAGTTGTTTAGTGTCTGCTGATAACTAAGTAGATCAAAGCAAACAAACTCACTGACATGTGAAGACAGTTATTTCTAAGTGTAGGAAGAACACTGATTTCTCCAAGGTTAACATTAATGACACTTAATACATGCCAGGCACTATGAGAAGTGGCTTACGTGCATTAACCACTGCATTATGTATCCACATAAGCACCCGACAGAGATAAGGCTACCACTGCCATCTTATAAATTAGAAAACTGAGGCTCAGAGTAGGAAGGTAGAGTCCAAGCTCAGTGCAGAGCAAGACACAAGCCCAAGTGCATACAAATTCAGTGCCTGCTCACTTCTTTGCCACCCTATTTCATCAAAGTCTTCACCTTTGGTGAAAAAGTCTTACAAAGAATAACACTGAGGGATATGCAATGAATACAACTAAGAATTTTTAAAGGATAAAAGTGTGAGAACTACTTGTAGCTGGGACAAAGTAAACCAAATTGATGGGCAGTCTGGCACTGTAATACACACCTATAATCCCAGCTAGTCAAAAGGCAGAGGCAGGAGAACCTCAAATTCAAGGCCAGCTTGACCCTGTCTCAAAAATAAATGGGCCGGAGATGTAGCACAGTGGTAGAATGACCCTGGGTTCAAATTCCCAATACTAGCTTCCTCCTCACACACACAAAAATAATAATAATCACTAAATGGAAACAGACAGAGAAGATCACAATGTGTCAGGCAAGGCTGACGTTGGCAGAATGCTGATTTTCTAAGGCCATAGAGAGACTGGATGGTCTGATAAAAGAGGGTCCGGAGACCACAAAATGGACTTCTCAGTCTTTTCATCTGTCTTCATGCACACATTCCATTGGTCCTTCAGGATCCACACTTTCTAACTCTTCCAAGTCCTAAAGCTTTCCTTTACCTAAAGCCAACTCACAAGTATCAACTCCTAAACTCTCCTGAAAAAAAGCTGAATGAAGTGTCTTATTGTAAGTTGTTTTCTTTCTGAGGCAGGGCCCTGTAAGTTGCTAAACTGCCCAGACTGAGCTCAAACATGCAATCCTTCTGCCTCAGTTTCCCAGTGCTGGGATTACAGGCATATTGCCACCATGCTTGGTCGGCTTTACTGCAAAGTTTTAAAATGATTTAGAATCCCAGGGACAGATAACGTAGCCATGAGCACCAAGATAAAAAACTAAGGTTATCAGAGATCAAAGCTTACATTCTGTTTGTGTTTTTCTTCCAAGATTGAAGGTCTGTCATCATTGCTTTATTCCCTTCTTTCTTCCAATCCATTTTCCCAAATACAGCCTCCCAAACATGACTTTTCCAATTCCATGTTCTCAAGACAAAGCACCTAAACAAATGGCTCAACTTTTCACCAAACATCCACTACTTGTCCAAAAATACTGTTAGGCCCAACACTACGCCAAATGCTTACATCATAATCCTTATAACCATCCTCTAAGTACTACTATTAGCTATCCTTTTAGTGGATGAGAATTAGGTTTTAAGCACATAAGAAAACTTCCCAAGCCAATTGTGGAGGTGTAGGCCTGTAGTCCCAGCAGCTGGGTGGATGAGGCAGGAGCATCAGTTTAAGGTCAGTCTGTGCTGCATAGCAAGACACTCTCAAAAATACAAAAGACAAATGAACAAAAAACCAAAAGAAAACTATCCAGTATCTATCCATGCATCTAGTATACAGCTTTGCCTGGATTTAGAAAATCTAAAAGAAATGGAGCTATTATGCTTCTCTATAAGGTGAATTTAAAAATTGTTCTCCTCTTCCTACTTCTGCTCGGCCCATGCTCACCTTGCAGAGCCTGTTTTCCCACCTTTAATCAATGTGGACTTTGCCACCATGTGTGGGGGGGGCAGGAAATGGAGTAGGCTGAAGGAGACAGACCTCCTCCCAACATAATTTCTTAATGCATCAATCTTGGAGGGATGGTATGTCACATGATAGCACATCACACAGTATTTAAACACAGTAATTCCTCACTTCATAAATGTTTGTTTGTAAATACCTCAGTTCACAATCGAAGTATTCAGCAAAATTTTGCTGCTTCTGGCAACGTTGGCATTACGTGACTAACATGACCATGGCCATCTTTCCCAAAATCAAAAAAATAGTTTGTAAACGGAGGTACCACTGTACTGTATCTCAAAAACCTTATCGCAAAGGCTTATAGTACAAATGAAAAATTTTTTAAATTCAAACTGTCATTTTAAAATAAAAAATTGAGACAATGGTCATTTTGGGGTGCTGTAATGTTATTTTTTGTACTATTTCCCAAGGTTCATCAATGTACAACTGTCAAATTTTTTCTAAGGCCAACTATCTGCCTTTTTTTCTCTGGAATATCAAATCATATTTCCAAGATTTCAGTCAACTAACTTCTTTTGTACTCACTGTCAGACAACAAACAAAAGACTTAATATCCACTGAAGGCAGTGCGTTTTAAACATTGTACCTGATGTAGCCAAGAATTCTACGTTGAAATTGATTTTTATCAACTTCATATAATTTAAACTGAAAAACTAAGTAGAATGATTAACATGTCAAATTTTAAAACCAAATATTATGAAATAATTCATAAAACAATCCAAAATCTCAATACTGAATAAAATTTAATAAAGTGAAAACTCCAGGAAACCTGTGGAGGCAGTACTAGCACTTAAACTATACACATTTACCATCGGAAGGGGATGTTTGCTCAATTTTAAGTGATTCTAATACAAGACTTATCAGAGTTATTATGAAACATACTAGGTCAAGGATGAGGTCAGGTACAATGACTTTAAAAATGTCATCCAGCCTTCTGATTAGTAATACTGGCTAAAACTGCTATCAAATGTGTGCCATGCCTTCAGCTTATATGTGTATGTATTTGAAAATATCTTATACATTTTCACTACCTTAAAATATTTACAAAGGCACCAAGTTATTTACAAGGCACCTGACTGCAAAAGATTTACTTCCTTTAATGATTTATGCGCTTTCGTGTTGAGACACTTTTCAGTCATTAGACATCTATCTGAAGAAAACAAGATGTACTTGAGTGATTGTTTTCTGTAAGGCATACAGAGTAGACATCTAGTTTACTAGATGACTATGCTACAATAAGGAATTACTTACTTTATAAATTTACTGAATGTATCCTAATAATTTAAGACTTTATAAAAACAAAGCAAATGTCAAAGCACACATTTATATGACAGAATATATTTACAAGTTAAGATTTTCATATACTAATATGGATTTTGAGAATAATCCTTCAAGTATTACATTTCCAAAGTTTATTAATCATTTGAAAAATAGAACTGTGCAAAACTGCTTAAACATAAGGTTGAGTAATTTGTTAGGGAAGAGATCTAAATTTCATTAATATATTCCTAATGGGTGATGAGAAAATTTAAAGACATAATTTCCAAGATTACTTTTCTTCCCTGAATTCTCTAAATGTTTAAAAATTCTTAAAACAAGTGCTCTATTAACCTATTGTAAAAATTTCAGTCTTAAAAACATCTCTACTATCACTCTAGAAACATTCAGACCCCTGAATCAAAGGAAGTTCTGCTGGTGAGCAACATCCTCAAAAATAATCCTCAGGGGCCGGGGAGTTAGCTCAGTGGTTCCGGCGCCTGTCTGGCAAGCCCAAGGACCCGGGTTCAATTCCCCAGTAACCATATACCATACTGGGTGTGGAGACTCATGCCCAGCAGCAACCAGTACCACATACCACAGTGCCGGGTGTGGTGGCTCACGCCTGTAATCCCAGCACTCGGGAGGCAGAGGCAGGAGGATTGCTGTGATGTGAGTTTGAGGCTGAGCTCAGGGCCAGCCTGAACCACAAAGTGAGACCCTGTCTCAAAAAACCTAAAAAAAATAATAATAATAATAATCCTCAGTCTTAAATAATAAATTCTAGAAAGATTGAAATTTGAATCCTCAAAACTTCAAAATAATTGTACATTCCATTGATTCATTTCTGATTCCAAGTAGTACTTTTTTCCATATTACTATTCTTACATTTAGAAAACCTGCCCATGTTTCTGTGTGTTTAGAAATGTGTTACACATTCAGTAACAGTGTCAGAGTGGAGCCTGGAAAACACACAATGGAAACCTTTACTACCATAGTATATTTGTGGTAAAGAATTTTATTTTTACTTTAATTTTTGTTATTTCTTCCATTTGTTCTTTTCTGCCTTTATCCTGAGGACATACATGCACTCAAAGCAACTTTTTTTGAGACAAAGTCTTGCTTTGTAATTCAGGCTGGTCCTGAATTCACTATGTAGCACAGGCCAACCTCAAACCCGAGGAACCCTCCTCCCACTGCCTGCCAAGTGCTGGGATTACAGGCGTCAGCCACCACATCCGGCACTGTGGTATGTGATACTGTGGGTTTGAACTCCAGACCTTGTGCTTGCCAGGCAAACACTAGAACCACTGAGCTAAATCCCAGGACCCAAACAACTTTTTGAATAGTTCCTTCCTCCCGTGGCTACCAAAGCTTTTTAATACTATCATTTTCAGGAGAATGTATATAATTCAGGTTTTCGATAAATCAAAATATTTTGTACTACTTTAAAACAGAAAACACAATAGGGTTTTGCAAAATGGTATTGATAAAATTGATATGAATTAATGTAAAGTAAAAGTTAACTTTTTTTTCAACAGTTAATATAATTTTCAGGTAAAATATTAAACCCCCGGTGTCTACACAGCTCTTTTTAAAAATAAACATACCTGATTACATTTCAATATTGGAAATCAAGAATCTGAAAATAACAGACTAAACAAAAACCACAGATTTTCTTACTCCCATCATCAGTTTAAATACATAGTAATACAACAAACTCAAAAGGAAAAAAAATAGTGTTTTATTAACTACCACACTGTTATAATACACTTTAAACGTACAATAAGGTAGCCTTTAATTTTGAGGTGGTCTTAAAGATAACAAATGAACAGAATTCCAAATTTTTGAAATAGGTGAACTGCTGCAGTTATAGGTATACATTTAAGAAAATTGTATAGCTCTTACAAGACCAGCAAT